>VWZO01015516.1:792102-984823 GCA_013396975.1 Bucco capensis
TCTGACAGGGAAGAAATTCTTTAACTCTGTGAAGGCAAATTGCATCCAGGACTGCATCACAGGAACCATTTTATGATTCTGTGTGTCCTGAAAAGAGGTCATCCCCCTAAAGTTTCCAGTAGGCATCAGGATAGCAGAAGGAAATGTTTTATAGAAAAAAAAAATCTTCAATTTTACTCTTTTTTTTTATACCAAGTTTGACCTTTAACATGAGGAGATTAGTTATAAGCATACTACTGTCCTTGTTAACAAAACATAAGAGAAATAATTTGTAAAGTTTTACTACAGCATCTTTCAAAATGTTTGACAGCAAAACCCAAGGAAGCAGAAAGAAATGTGCTAATTAAAAGGCATTATATAAATGCTAATGAAGGAAGTGACCCATGGATTAACACGTCATGCCCCAACATCTTATAGAAAACAAGAAAAAAAAAAATTAGTACAGCTTCAGTCAGTTGGCTGCTGACAGAGGAAGATCCCATCTTAAAGCACAGCAGGAGCTCAGAGCAACCATCTTAGACACAGAAATGCTAAATCAAGCTAGCTTCAGAGAGAACAGACAAGGCTAACGTTGTCAACATTCTGACATTAAAACAGCTGGTGAATTAAATATAAGTTGCAAGCCTTAGGGATTCCTATCAAGCCTTTCTATGAATTGTGTTCTGGAAATCAAGTAAGTTTGTCATATCTGCTGCAAAGGCTGGGCTGGATATCATGGATGTTGACAGCTAAAGCAGCAGAGATGGGTTTGCTTTCATAAGTGCTAGAACCAGACAGTTGGCAGATATGGAACAGGACTTACAGAGCACTGAGCCTTTCTAGAGGTACAAATGAAGGTTCAGCAGGCATCTAAGTTGGTGTGAGACTCTTGACTTACATGGAGGGTAAAGGGTGAACCACTTGTCTCTGGGAACACTGCCACTTCAGTTACTCCACCAAATAAACCTTTGTTCATCACAATGGGAGCTAAGAGTGCATGTGTTAACACCTAAAGGCACCTGGAACTACATCCAAATACAAGCATCCTTCATGTGGGTATGCAACATTGAAAACCTCCGTGAAGTTGGGTGCCCTTCAAGTTTTAAAGACTATTCAAAGGGGCAGAAGACAGAGTCAGTGTCCTTGACTGCTGTATTGATACTAAGTATATCGTGCTGGAGCAGGGTGTAGACATTTCCCACAAGGCACAAGCCGTTCCCTACAAGACTGCCTCCTTCTGAAACTGTCTATAGCCAAGTCAAGAACTTCTCCCTAGGAGCACAAATTCAGGTGTAAACCTGCTTAAGTTTTAACTTATATTCCACCTTCCCTCAATTAGGTAAGTTGTCTTACCTACTCTCTTGAGAAAAAAAATGCTAAATGTACCACCATTTACTGGCAATGAAAGAGGCTATTGCCCCATGGGCTGTTACCCTTGCAGGTTGTGTTAGGCATGCTCAAACCTTCTTGTGTGTGGCAGCCACTTGAAAAGCTATTACTGAGCTAACTTGTGAGCCTTGCCCTGGTGAAGGCAGTTCTCTGCATAATGGATTCTACAAAAAACCCAGGGTAGACACTTGCACCCTTTGTGCTTCAGTGTCTCAAAAACTGAGATGTCTCAAAGATACACTGTGCAGATAAATGCATGGAACATTATGAGGGCAAGCTCTCATAACAGGACCTAGTTTGGATTTAATTCACCTGTTTATAACATGAAGGTCATTTGACTTGAACATCTATCATAATTAATAAAAATGGCTTTCCAAATGAAACCAGGCTTTAAACATGAATTAGGCCAGAAGAATGCAGGTGTGATACTGCCAGGTGGTCGGCAGGTGCTAGTCAACACTGTAATGGTAAAGGCTAAGCAATCACAAAAATGAGGAGGGGAGGAAGGGAGATTGAGATTATTCTTATTACCCATGCACAGAAATAACATATCCTTTGTGTCATGAGAAGCTGACTTCTCCCAGTGATGCTCTGTCAAACTGCAGGATAATGATTCAGGCAATAATAATAATCCATAGACACATTTAAAAACCCAGGACAGAGCAAGTTAGACAACTGGAGGAAACTTAGTGCTCTAACAAGGGATCCAGTAGCAGCTATGGCTGCAAACAACAAAGCTGAAAGATGGCATTATGCCTGTATATTTAATTTATTTATAATTTCTGTTACTGTTCTGCACTGCAAACAGAGTATCTGCACAGTGGTAGGAAAGAACATGCCAGGTGGTTATAGATTCAGAATTACCATTCTGTATGTATTACCTACTTAAAAATGCAATGTTAATTAAAGTTCAGATGCAGCAACTGACGAATTATGGTCTGCAAGTGTACAAGTTCTTCTGAGTAATGAGCATTTCTTACACAAAGTAAAAGTGCTATAGTGTTGTGTTCAATATGGAAATCTGGGACTCCATTCAATGAACACACGCAGAGCACACCACTGTTAATTGAGAAAAAGTAATTAAAGTACCCATGAGCCACCAGCATGTGGGGACACCTAATGGACATTACAGAAAGCAATGTGTAATGTTGGACTACTATTCTCAGCAGTTTCCCCAAAAAAGCCACAGCTGAAAGCTGATGCTGGTGAGCTGAACACCAAGTGACATAATCACAGTCATTAAATCATAGGAACAAGCTGGACTGAACAATTAGCAAAACCCACATGGCTGCTCAGGAGCCTTGACTGACATGCAAAGCTGTTAAGCAAGTTTCCAAGCCTGAAGAACACGCATAGAAAGCTCAGCAGAAAACTGGTATGAGAACAGGTACGAACCAAGGAAGAGAGGGTGAAGGGGCTGCCAGCCCCACAAGGAATAGATCCCATTCTGCTGTCCCATAGGCATTTTTCAGAAGGTATTAACCCCTGGGCAAGAGTAAGAGGACATGCTTGCATCTACACCAGCTATCCCTGGCTGCACAGGTCAGAGCTGTGAGGAATTTTGACAGAAAGGCCAAACTGGAAAGATTGCTCTATTATGACTGAGAACAGGACTTCTGATGTTTATCAGGAACCACTTCAGCCCTCTGCAAGTATTAGCAAGGTTATAGTAGGGGTTAAACAGTCAAGGGCAGAGGGAAAATGGTCTGACAGAGCAGCCCGCCCACAGCAGCGACCGAGTTCAGGTTGCTGAATGTTTAATGAAGTGAAGGATTTATCCTGCTAAGAGAAGGGAAGAGCTCACAGTCCTTGGCAAGAAATTTAAAACTGATAAAAAGAGGAGGGTAGGTTTTGGTTTAAGCAAACCTTAACACAAGCTGGACCCCTCACCTCTACAATGTATTTGTGAACTACATCACAGGAAACAGCCATAACAAGTCACAGAAACTTTCTCTTTTCAATTGACATACCTTAGGGCTCAGTTATAACAGTTATTTGTGCACATGAGCAATATTATCGACCTGAACTCATTTTTATGAGACAAAGTGCTTAAGAAGTTTTCTACTACCTTAAGCAAACTAACCTACGGCTTCAGACATGAAGTTTGGAACAGATAAGTAAATCTTGATTTCTTTGATCAAAATCTTGTTTCAGTCTGTGGAAACCCATCCTGTTGGGGATCTATATTGATAGGACAGTTGTGCCTGGGCAAAACCATGGAGAATCTTTATGTTATGCCTTTAGGCTAACACACACAGAACTGCATTTGTATGCATAAGGGATGCAACTAAGCCTGCCACTTGTGAAAGGATTGCAAAGCTATTCTACTAAGATAAAAAATAAAAGTAAATAGTCTTCTTTTTGCTATGTACATGCAGTGGGAGAACTCATCTACAGAATAGCCAGAATGAAAAAATAAAACAGGAAGGGGTTTCACCTGTGTATGTGAACAGCAACTACACAATTAGCATTAGATTCTACTTTTGCAAATTGAACTTTAAGTGTCACTGCTACAGTAGCAGCCCTGTTAACCAAGAATCTTTGGAACAGAGCTAAGACAGAATTAAACACTAACAAAAAATGAATAGTCTACTGAGGGGGTGAGTGGTCACATCTCTCCCCTTAGTGTTCATACTGTAGATCTGCATTTATTTCATACGTGCCTTGATCCTGTCTAGAACAGGCAAATAACGTGGCCCCTCAATGACCTCACTAGGACTGGGAAAAAATACTTTAGGGGAAAAAAGCATGCTGTAACATTTCATTTCCTTCCTCAGTCATTACTTAGGGCTCAATTCAAAGTCTCTGAAATTCCTGGTGTTATCACACATTTAATATTTTGATCATGTTCATTATAAACAAGGTTCCTTTAGAAAAATGTTATCTAAAAGACAAGCTGTCAAAAAATCTTTCTTAAATATAAACTGACAGCATTGAAAACATGCTCAGCTGAAAAACAGCAAAGTTTATACAAGGTATTATTAACAGTTCATGATCTTTCACATGCACTGTTCATTTATTAGAACCTATGGTCTGAAAGTTGTCATCCAGTCACATTTAAAAAGATTCTTTTTAATGGCTTTTCCTAAATGCCATGCCTGTGTCTCTCCATAACTCAAATAGCACTCTGCCATGCCATGGAAGTACTCAACAAGATGATTCAACATTACATGATATTGTTTTGTTAAGAAATATCTGTCAAATCCCTCATTCTCCCCAAAATCAACAGATGCAAATCTTTTTTGCAAGTATGTCTCCTAATTATGAGTCCTAAGCTGTTTGAGAGTTTGGGTTTTATTTTTTTTCTCCATTAGTTTAGTTTGGCAAATGCATTCATTTTTAATGAGCAAAAAAACAGACATTTGCAAGAGTATTACAGATGTTTCCAAAATATTTTCACAAAGACAGACTACAATACAGCCTCACAATACAGCCTCTAAGTGCCAATCACAGGCTCAGCTGTTTGGAAAATGGAAATCCATCATCACAAGTATGTTTTCTCACCACAAATGGCACCAAAAATCTGACTGCCAGAATAATGTTTGGAGTAGGAGAAAATCAAAACCTAAAGGATCAAAAGGTGATCTTTGACTTCTTTGCTGTCCTGCAGGTGGGATGTGCTATTACCCTGAAGTCCTCTGATGTCCTTTGGTAGGATAGTAGGAACCATACAGTGGATGAGCTGCTTTCCAGTCAACCTGGCCAGTGACACAGGGAAGCCAGAAACCTGCCAGGTATCCACTGTTGCCCATAACACTATTAAATGAAGGAAGGAAGGTCTGAAGTTGCAACAGGGAGGGGTTAGACTGGATGTTAGGAAGAAATTCTTTACAGAAGGAGTGGTGAGGCACTGGAACAGCCTTCCCAGAGATGTGGTTGAGTCACCAACCCTGGAGGTGTTTAAGAGACATGTAGATGTGGTGCTCCAGGACATGCTCTAGTGAGGGCAGGGGTTGTGTGGGGTTTTCCTGTGGTGTTTCGTTTTTTTTCCCCCCCTCTTCTTTTTCTTTTCTTTTTGGTTAGACTCCGAGAGGTCATTTCCAGCTATGTGATTCTGAGATAAGGGCATAAAGTAGGTGCTGCTCAAGCTGCAAAGAGTTAAGGCTGTATCCCATGCAAATACCAGGCTCATCTGGATCCTGCCTAATTAGTATTTTCTACAAGACAAAAAAATGTTTCCAATTCCCAGTAACTCTGCTCTCTACTATTGACCTCTCCCAGAATTTTTTCTCTCTGTTAGAAAGAAGAGTCTTGGTGGTATGAACATATTTGCATTAAAACATGAATAAACAATTAAAGATAGTCTTTGTTGTTTTATAGTTTTCTAGTGATAACTAGACTTTTCAGTTTCTCAGTGTTAGAAATTACATCGCTGAGGCATTCTAACACAGACTGATTACTTTATGGTATTAACCCACACAATCTTTTTTTTTTCTTTCCAGAACCTATTTTCTCTAGCATCTATTAACTTTCTCGATTTATTTCTTTAAGGTTCTGTACTTAAAAACTGTACTTAAAAGTCAGATTTCAAAATTTATGACACACATACACCCCTGACAGTCTGACACTGGATGTACAGCTACAGAAATTGAAGATTACATCTAAGACAAGCGGTGAATAAGAAAAGGAGAGTAAAAAAAACTCCTGAGCAACTGGAGATCTCCAGAAACACAGGAGGAAACAGAAAAGTTAAGAGTTTGGCAAGTGCAGATAAGAACAATCACAGATGCACTAGGTTTGTACATTAGCCTGTGACTGAGGCAGAGAAAATCATTTATCAGAACATGTGGTACAAATATGAGTATTAAGCTCCTAGACACAAATGAAACTATTGAGAGAGAGAGATATTTCATAAGAGAACTCAGAGGAAAAAGGAAATAGTTGAATAATTTATAACAGATTTGATGCTGTCAAGGCAAATGTGCAATTTTACAGGGTTTATGAAATTCCTAATTCTGGAGATCAGATTGTATTGGGAATAAGAGTCCCAAATCTGGACTGGGGGAAGGTGGCAGGGAGAGAATGTAATTCCTCATCCAAACTCCAGAAAACAGAACATTTCCAAGATTTCAGATCACAAATAAACCCAAGCACAGGTTTTGGAAGGAAAAGACAAAGCAGAGAATATTACAATATCAGAAAAATCTATCCACAGGAAACTGCAGACTGCAAATAGCAGGAATTTGCAAAACCAGTGTGGAGGACTGCACTAGAACAGATCAAAACCAGTCCTAAAAACCAGTTCTAAGACAGTCTGTCACCTTTGGAAAGGCATTTCATATTTGTGAGAATCTAAGATGTGCTAAAAAGCAGCAAATTGCTACCATGACAGTGTTGAAGAGGTATTTGCATCCAGTGCCCAGTGAGTTTTTACTGATTAGTTGACTATGGCTGGACAGCTTAACGTGATAGCCAAAGTCACAGGAAACCTTCTGAAGGGAAAACATACTTGCACTGAATTCAGATGAGTAACCACAGACAATGCTGTGGAGAAATGCTTCCAGTTGTAGGTTTATATGAGTTTGACATAAGGATAAAGGGAAATCTTGAAAAGATAAGGTTTATAATTGTTTCAGGGACAGAATGTATTGATTCAACATCTGAAGACATGGCAAACGCTCAGCTCATTATAAGAGCTTATGCTGTAGGACAGAAGCTTATAAAGGTAGAAAATCAATTCTATGATGTCTTTAATAGCATTGGAAAGCTGTCAACAGAATATAAGGATGACAAAACTCAGTTTTCTTGTCATAAGTGTTCCTAGAAATGTCCCTGCAGTGCTCACACAAATGTTAAGTGGAACAAACACCTGAGTCTGATGTATGCATGTATACATGCATATGGTCAAGAAAGCTTTCCCATCACAGGTGCTTTTTGCCTGCCAAAGCTACAGTATGGGCTGAAACTTTCCAAAAATACCAGAACTTGACACCTTAATTGATAAATTATAACCACAAACCCTTTAATATCAAGAGAACTTCATGCTAAGTAGTATTTTGTTCAGCAATTTTAGATTGATATGAAACTTGGCAAAAAAGGAAACAATCCAAATAAATCCCCATGATAATTCAAGAAATTACAGATCTATGTAGATATTGAGATATTTGTCCATGGAAAAAGCATTCATGCACTGATTTGTAATGAGTATTCCCATCCCATAGAAATAGCACTCTTAAAAAACATGAAAATTTAAACTCCAGTTTTACATATGCACATAAACACGTAAAAAATACATTGAAAAATCCCAGACTTGGTATATAAGGTGTGTTAATGCTAAATAATGGGTCAATTTGATTTTTCTGAGTTTTAATGTTTTGCAAAAATTTGAGCACATTACCTTGAACCCACATCATCCACAATATCTAATGGTTTTATGGGAGAAGCTATAAAAATTGTTTAGAGGATGCTAAAAAAACCAAAACACCTATGGATACAAATTTAGATCTCCACCTGGCATGCCTAAAATTAAAATGCAGTATCTTTGATTCTGGGCCTCAGAAGTACTAGCCATATCATGGAGACAGGCCCAGAGACTAAGGAATTCACTTCGAAAAAGACGCCTAAAAAGGCAGAGTTCAAACTGAAATTTAGGAGTTCTTGATTAAGTTCTTCCTATCCCACTTCTCACAGAAAATATACATCAAATGACTACTTTAGAGTATTTTGGCTGATTATGGTAAGTGAATTCATGGAACTGAAAGTTTGAGAACATTGTTTGTCTTTAATTGCAGAAGAGGGCTATCCTGATACCCAGTCAAAAATAATAGATAATTTACATACACTTTAAGCCTGATTCATTAATTTATACCACAGGAAAATAAATTTCACTACTCAATTAAAGCAGCTTCAGACCACATTAAGGATTTCTTGTTTAATCATTCACAAGGACTACAACATGGTATCAGACCACAAACCTGCAAGCCCAGTCCTGACTGCAGGATCTGACTGTGACCAGTCAGAATTATTAGGGAAAAGCATAACAACTTCTTGGTGGGCAGATGGGGCATAGCCTGCCTGTACTCATCCTGGTCCCTGCTGGTGGCAAGCTTAAGCCATGAAGCATGAAATTTCAGATTCTATCCTTCAGTAATAGCTCTGAATATTTGATGTGCAAAAAAAAAAGATGCGATGTTTTGTGTTCACTTTATTTGGTTTAGATTTCTTACTGTGGCCGCTTCCCATTATTACAAAATTGCTTCCATAGTTCTACAATTTTCAGTTCTTAATTATATAAAATAGCCTTTTTCATGCCAAAAGGAAAAAAGAATCCAACTTTTCTTGCAGTTTTGAATCCTTCTATTCATTTTACTCTTATTTGTCTTTCCTAAATGAAAAACTTTAGTTCTTTCAATCCCTATTCATATCAGAATATTTCACCTCATACAGCTGTATGAGCTTCCTACTTGAGCTCTGATATCTCTTTTTTGCAATAAAATGGCCAGTCCTGAGCAGTACTAAAATAGGCTTCACTGATTTGTGTAAAAGGCTTTGTAAAGCCCTTTGCCTAAGGCATGGGATGGTAAACATCCTATTCTCACATCCTGTCAACTTCTCTTATTAAACATGCATGGAGCAGAAGACTTCATTGTACCTTCTACAGTGGTGCCATGTCCCTGCCTATTAAAGATATGTCAGTTATAACATTTATTTTGTTTTTATTGTGACATAGATTTTAATATTCAGATACATTACATAGTCAGAATACCAGGGTTCAGCTGAAATACTCCCTGGAGAAGGGAAAATTAGCTGTCAGCAAGGGACTTTACAAAGACCAGAAGCAAATAAAATTACCAAGAGGGGTAGAGGATATGTGATAAGAAACAAAGAAAACAAGAAAATAAATTAACAATGTGAAGCTCTAAGCATTTCTTAAACTGACTTTAGTTTTCCAATAAAAAACAAAGGGATTGCAAATTTGGATTCTCTCTCAACACACTTCATTTATTAGATTGTTTCATGTCTATTCCAGTTTAATACCGAGGATATCTAGTCATCATCACCTCTTAGCTCTTGGAGATCTCCGTAATATTGGTAGAGAAATCTGCACACAAAACAGCATGAGAAAAATACACATATACATCAAGAACACTTCTATTTCTGGTCATTGCTTCTGCTGGCAATCCCGTTAAAGGAATCAAGTATTGATAAAAATAAAAATTCATTTCATGTTGTGTAATATTAAAAGAACCTAAGAAATTGAAAGAAACTTATTTAAATACTGGTCAGGTAAATTTCAATCCCTGTTGATGGTTTCACAGAATTTATGTCCAGCTACTGAGTTTAGTTGAAACAGTAACACATTTCTAATCAAGCCTTTTCCTAAGATGTTTGTAAAGCTACTAGGACAAATATTTTGTGCCTTCAGGCAAGCACAAGTAAGTTTAAACTTTATGGATGTGAAGAGTCATGTTAAAGGCAAATGGATAACTCACAATTTTAAGTTAAGCACAATGGCATATCCTTGCAGAATTGGGTCAAAGTGTGAAACTCTCATTTTGTTTAAAAACATATTTTGAAGCATTCTGAACAGCAGCATTAGCCTGACAATTTACACTGAAAACAAAGAAAAAACCCTAGTAAATGCACTGGATAGTTTATAAATATTAATTTGACATTTCAACCAACATAAATACAAGCTATAAAGTCAAGCATTTATAATAACAGGAGATGCTTGTGTGTTCTGTATCTTTTACATTGTGGGTTTGGGTTAGTGTTTTTCCATTGTTTGTATTTCCAGATCAATTTGCTCTCAAAAATTTGCTGCCTGCCCAAAATCTGCATTACTGGGAACATAAGCATGACTTTCAATTTTTTTTTCCCCCACTTTATAAAGTTAAGTGAGAGAAGTGGATAGGGAACCTGTTTGTTTACTTGTCATTTGAAATGCAGATAGAAGTCATGCAGTGGCAGATAAAAAGAGTCTCTCCTTATCATACCAAGTAGCAGTGGTTAATTGTAATGCATCATGAAGCATATGCATTGTCAAGAAACAGACACATTAATCTTGGGAAATGTCATCAGGTAGATCAAGGTACACTGGTCAATAAAACCCAAAATGGCTTTGTCACTCTGAAAAAAGACTTAAAACTGAGTGCTCTTGCTCTTTTTAAGTAGCATTTTCCTTTAATTTCAAAATTAAGACTCTTTCCACCACCACTTCAGTCAGAATTCACATGCTGTATTCCTGTATCAACTTCAGAATTTTTTCCCCTGTAATTCCTTTGCTCAACCAACCTAATCAAGGCCTCCTTCCTTCTTCCACATCCTCTATAAAACCAACTCCCTCTGAAAGTCTGTTTTGTTCAGAAATATCACATACTGACATTTAGCCTCAGACCTTCTATGATCACCACCTTTTTGAGCCACTCTCAGCTACAGCACCATGAAGCTGAGGGTATATGCTGTGAAATGGGGGTCTGCTGCAAGGTTCCTGTGGACAGGTTTGTCACTGGCTAGGGCTACCAAACAGAAAACATGGAATTGTACCCAAGACAAAATGAAAGGTTTATCTTAACTGTGTTCTTCTATGAAGAATATAAAGAAATTCTAGTGCTTCAATAAACCTTTCAAGAGGTGCATGCCATCAATCTACTTCATGCTCTTCTCCTTGCTTGGAAGAACTACAGATTTTCTGAAAAGAATCTTATTTTTCAAACTGCACAGAATGTCTCCAGTGTTCAGGTCTCATTCTCCCATATCTGGAGAATAAGCAGATGAAGGTACTTGTGAAAACCACCTCTGCACGAACCAGTCCCCTATAAGTAATTTGCTGTAACCATTTAAACCATGAAGATTTCATTGTTGTACGAAGTCCATTTTTGATTTTTACCTGGCTTGGGTCCAACAGAAATCATTGCACACAGTAATCAAAGAAATGATGTTGTTTATCATTAGGAGATACCAAGTTTGCTAGTTTCTATGAGACATGGCCTCATCTTGGTTATGTCACAAACATTATGTATGTATGGCTAGGCTTCGCGAACGAAGATCCAGGGAGGGCTCCATCCACGCTCCTCATCAGCGCCTTTTCCAAGCATGCTGATAAAAAGAGGATAGCAGATAGCACCCTCGAGCCTGCACTAGGGATTTTTTTTAGGTGAGACACAGCATGCGCAGAGCTGGACCCACCCTTTAGTCCTAAGGTTCATCTGCCAGGGCCTAGCAAGCTTGGACGCTGGCAGCGAGGTCCTTAGGACAGAGGTTTTATTAGAGTGTCCTTCTCTTAGATGGAAGGCCTCACAGGGCTAAACGAGCTCCATCTGCCTGGGTTTGGAATCAGAGTTGTCCTTCTCCTAGGATGACTGCCAGAAGGCTAATGAGCACATCCTACCCATCCAAGGATTCTAGGAACATGGGTATCACTCCCCACACTTTCCCGTGGGCAATGAGTTTAATGCTCCCTCTGCTGTTGGCACAGTTATCGCACCAGGGACCACAGGAGACCCCAAGGGATTTTCAGACTGTGCCTGACAAACATTATAAAGCTGAGATGAACAGAGTTGTTGTGTGGGTTGGGGCAGAGGAGAAAAGAAGACAGTGTCACAGGTCTAAGACAGTTCCTTGTCTGTATATAAAGTGAAGTAAAATTTATTTCAGTGTCCCTCAGATAATAGACTAGGGGCCCTGTGAGATAGCTGATTCAAAATGAAGATCTGTGTTTGAAACTGAAGACATCTGAGGCTCCCAAACATCCAGGGAATACAAGAAATCTCAGTCAGCATGAAAAGGATCTGCCTTGGCACACTATCAACTTGCCAAGGTTTCTGTAAGGAATCACAGGAAAAAAAGACTTCTAAAATGACTTGAAAGTTGCTTTGTTGCTGTTTCAGAGAGCTGCTTCCAAACACGAGGGTAAGTACGGGAAAGGTGAAGATGTGAAAACAAAAGGAAGGGAGCTGACATCATCAGCTCTTCAAAGATGGAAGCTGACATTTAAAAAATGAACAAGAGATGACAAGCCATGTGGGGACGAGACAAGAAGGTTGTTCAAGATGAAACAAGATTATGTTGTATAAACTGAGACAGAGGAAATAATAGATGAATGCAGGAAGGAGGTGATATTATCAATGTACTGGGGTAGGAAAATGTCTCTGAATGTGGATTTTGAATTAACTTAAATGGGAAAAAGCTAGATAAAATTTTGCAGTGAGTGAGATGCCAGGTGATAAGAGCCAGTGTAAAACTCTTTGCTATGTCACAGTTACAAAAAGACTACAACCTTAAAAGAAGGTATGCAGAAAGATTTGTGAGATCCAACCAAATTAGATATAGGAAATCTCACTTTCATGACCTTGCCCTCAGAAAGAGTCCAGAAGAGAAAACAATGGAAAATTAATATTAACAATAGCCATGCCGTGGCTTGAATTGACATCTAGATGTCAGTCAGACCTGTCAGAAAAGCAAACCCACACCACTGTTTGGACAGAATACAAAATTTGCCTGAAGCAGGCAAGCAAGTCTGTGATTCATCAATAGATATGATAAGAAAAATCTGTATTTGTGGATAACAGCATCAAGAAACAAGGATAAAGGAGTAAAGGAAGATCATGCTCAGGTCTTTGTGGCATCCTCAAAAACCTAGAGGAGGCTCAGATGATGACAAAATGTGATACAGAATGTGAAAACATGCAATTCAAAATGGGACAAAAAGTGACAAGATCACAAACTGTGACTCAAAAGACATTGGAGTCACTAAAAGAGAAGAACATCAATGGCATCAAGAGCACTTGAAGGTCAGTTAGAGCAGTGGCACATACAGAGACTGAGCTTTGTAAGCAGCACTGCAGACTTTGCTGAAGGTAAGGCATGCCAGCTGGACTGACAAAGTCTAAATCAGAAGAGAAAGTTTTATTTTAAGGCAAATTCTCACTTCATCTGTTCTGTATTCTTTCATATTTTGGCTTCATGCACTTACAATTTCCTACTTATATAACTCCTAGGAAGTGTACAGATTAAGAAGAATTATTGAAATTGTGATCCTATGGCTAGATAAACACTACCAGAGAGTTACAATGTGCCCACTGCTACTCATTGGGATTCCTTTATAGCAATACTGCAGCTGAAGTGGCCAGCTAGTGGCACTGCCCTTCCTCTCCAGGGCAGGAGATCTCCAAGATAAGGCTTGTCTTCATAGAGGGGAGGTTTCAGAGCTTGCATAACTCACTAGCTCTGCGCTACAAAGTCAAAGCAAGCTGGTAATGCCTTCTGCTTGTGTAACTCTCACTTTCAACTCTGGAGCTCCATGGCTTGGTTTGCAAGGTATCATTCAAAAACAGAGGCTGTCACAGTTGTGGTGCTGTTTCTCTGCACTGCATTGCCTCAATGGATAAAGACCTCATTTTCCAGAGCTGTGGAAATAGCACCTTTTAGAAGAAACCAGCTCTTGACATGTCATAATATAACCAAAGATTAGCTTTAATAGCTAAATATTTGTGTTCTTACCCAACATAATTTGCAAGATTATTCTTCTATTTCTCTATTACTCCCACTTTCTTAATGGGTTCTTCTAGTGTTGATAGGATTTTGTCTAATTGAATATACTCAGGATCACAGTTCTAGTAAATTATTTAGCGAGAAAGGAGAGAAATCTTTACCTCTCTCAACAGATGAACATATCTTCAGTTACAGTGAAATAACCAGCACACCCTCATTAAAGTGGCATTTAACCCAGTGTCTCAAAGGGTGTAGTTCCAATTAACAATCATTTAAATGATTAGAGCTGCAAGCTTTGGACCAGTTAATGATGAATGGTAATTAGCAGCAGTTGAACAGAAGCAGCCATCTTAACTACACAGACAAATCTCTGCACTAAAAAAGCCGTAACAGTGAGGTTAATTTAAACCCACTTTTGAATAAAACCAGGCCTCAAGAAAAAGAAAAGAATTTCTAAATTGGAAACTTCCAGTTTTGGACTTGTAAAGCAACTGTATGGATCTCTCTCCTCTCCCAGCAATCAGTAGCAAAAGTTCCTCCAGGGTTAGCCCACGTTACACAGCTCTGTGCTACTGGTTTTAAAGTCAGCTTAGTACACAATCCAAAGAAGGCTGTATCCTCTCCATAATAACTTCTCCAACCTGGTGTACAAGCTCTTAAAGTAGCACGGTCAGTGATGTCATCAAAATCTGTTTCCAGGCACAATGCTTGGCCTTGCACCTGACACTTAATAAAATACTCCACTACTGGCACATAGAAAAGAGCAGAACTCGGTTCCCTTTCTCAGATTGTTTCCAGCTCAGCAGGACCACTAAGACAAAAAGATACTGGCACTGTAGTTGGCAGATACAACTCAGTATACAAAAATTGGAACAATGAGGAAGTGTTACTGGCTGTTTTTTTCCCCCCTACAAGAGAATGTTTTAAAGCATGGTCATGCCTTTTAAAATGAGATGGGTCCATTCCCACTAGAGACCTTTAGGATTAATGGTTAATATGGATAGACCTCCAGTGAGAAGATTCTCCATATTTGCCAAATTCCTACTAGTTCATTGTTCCATGGCATTAGTCCATTTTTTCAGAGGAAGGAAGGACGGGCTGTCCTGCTTCAAGGATTTGCAAACACAAGTGGGGAAGGTAGGAGCTTCCCAATACCACAGCTGCAAAGAAATACAAGGCATCACCTTGTTAAAGTTAACTCTAAACCATTTCTTCCAGCTCTCCACTGACAGTTTGCCATGCTAAAAGCAGACATAGCTCAACTGAAGTGAACAATACTGTGCTTTTTCACAGCTGCCTTCAGAACTAGAAATTGCCTGTCACAGCAATATGAAGTTAATACCAGATGTTACTAATGCAATTGAAAACAAAATTCTATAGTGAAGCAAGAGCATTTCTTTTGAGACAATCTATAAGATGATGTAAGAAGCCAGATTCTCAGATGATTGGAATTAACAAGTCACTTTGCTTTGGTTAAGAGTCTGGCCTCATATCTCTATTTCAGAGATTCAAACTGAAAAACAAAGTTAGAAACTGATAACTTAAAAGAATGCAAATCAAATGAGGAATGTAAATCAAAGGTTAATAAATTTTGCCAGAGGTTACTCTCATATTAAAGAAGCTCTCAAAACAAATACATTTGAAGGCAGTCTTTGAAGTACCTGAGCATGACTTTCAGCTTTTGTAACAGCTTACTTTGTACCTATTCAGGGACCTGTACAATTGGGCATATTTGATACTGGGAGCAGGGATCTGAAAGAGCTGTGTTTCCACTTGACAGCAAATAGAGGCCTACAACAAAAAGCCTTTCTAAATAAAAAGAAAGGAAATAAAGCACTAGGATTCCTGCTTGTGAAATTCATGCTTAAGAGCAGTTAGAATTACATGATTTATTTTGTTAGAAAAACATATGCTTTTCTATAATAATAAATTGTTATTTTTCCCCAGACATTCCTAGACAGATTACAGAAATACCTAATAAATAGGAAATCTTCTCAATACCAGTGAGTTTAGCTTCCCTGTGCTCCTGAGAATACCTAGTCAAAGAAAACTGCCTCATTTATATTTTCTAAGCAGATGATAAAGCTAATTATTTTTAAGTGGAATAATTATTGCCATTAGAAACTAATTCTAGTAGCAGACAAAACCCCAGACAGCAATTTACAAAAAGAGATTTTTTTTTTTTATAATCTAGTGATTTGATCAACAAACAGGACTAACCAGCAGTCTGCTTGGTTACAAATGCATACCAAATCTGGTGGAAAGGTTTTTTTGTCCCCACTCAGAAAGAAATTTTCAAGTCCTTCAAGAAAGCCTAACTAGAAAAGAAATCATGAGGAGAAAGACTAACTAATACTTGTGGAAACAACTGAGGGGAAAGCATCTCCTGTTCCTCATAGGTCTCCAAGTAGCCAGTGGATGGTGCGCCATGGCACACTGCCCAAAGCCATGAGACAAGGCCACTGATGTCTTCCCAATCCAGCTTCTCCTGGTGGCACTGGACCCCACAAAGCCCTCTGAAGAATACAGATGCTGGAAGGAGGTCACAAACCAGTACCCACCTGTTCTTTTTGCACCTCCATTGACTGCAGTCTTGGCTCTTTTCTTGTTATTCCACCACATTTTTGTAATTCATCTGTGTTCAACTTGAACCAAACAAGCTCCATCTCTTCACTGAATGGACTGTAAACTTGCCTGTTGCCCATATGGAAAAGCCCTTAGGTCTAATGTTACTGTTGTCACCTTATGGCCTGCCCTAAGAGGAAAGCTTTGCCGTAACTTCTGCAACAGCATCATTTTTCTTGGAGCTGAATATACTCTCCAGATTTCTATATAATAGTTTCACAGGCAGCCTCTGCCTGAGATATCTGGGTATTACTGAAACCACAAGAGCCTCCAAAACCCACCTGTTGTTGATACAGAATACCCACACATTTTAAACTACCCCCAGTTGTACTTCCCATTTCCAAACCATTTGAAGACTGTTATAATTCTTCAGTGCTTTATTGTTCCACTCAGAGCATTTCCTTAGCTTGCTTTGCTCCTGATACAGTTTTGTAATGAAAGCTTATGATCTCTCTCCCTCACTTTAGCAGCATTACTCAAATGACTGCAGTACACAGCACATCATTTCCATTCTGGCCCTAGCCAACACCCACACACCTCTCAGGGAAGGCTTTGCACTGCAGTTTGTAAGGACATAAAGAAGCTTTAAAAGATAAAAAAGTCACTATAGCAACACATGGTAAAATCATAAATTCTATTTTGTGGTGAGAAGGGTGGAGGGGTTTATTAAAATATGTGATTCTCAGCCTGCAAGTTTTTGTATTTTAAACACATGAATGGTCCCATCTGGGAATACTCAGTGTCATTGCACACTACAGATTTCTGGTTTCTGTGCTTTTTTTTTCTACATTGCATTCCTGTTTACAAACCTTTTCTTTGCACTCATGAAAACAGGCATCCTATGCTTTGTTTTATATGAAACTTAACATGGTTTTGCTACTCTGACTCTGAAACTTCTGGAGTAAACTTTACAAGAAAAGTCAAAGCATTTTAAATTGTTATACTGCATGCTCACTTTTAAGTAAGGATCAGAGTCCAGTTTGATCAGTTTCCTGCCTTAAAATAATTCCACCAATGTATTTACATAATTCTTCCAATGCATTTACATGGTTTTCTTCTAAAAGGTAGAGTTACCTATAATAGTATTTTGGTCACATTTTCTTTGCATTTCTCTGCCTGCTGCTGCTGTTGATTAAAGCCACTTGCAGAGCATATCAAACCAAGCTCTCCAAGTGCACACACAGCTGCTTGCAGTCAGCTGCACACATTCCTGTGTGGGGAGGTACGGAACAGAGCTAGAAGTCCAGCCACCTGTTACAATGTTTTAATAACTAAGGTTGACTATTTTCTATAAAAATAAAATCTTAGTTATGATCCATTAACAGAATGCCCCAGAGTACACTAGATGATGCTTTGTTGCTTCTCTTAAGACGACCAAATAGACTTAGCTCATCCATCATAGATGAAAAGTGATGAGCAATGGGAAGAGTGAAAAGTTATGTTGGAGATCAAGCTTTTGGGTAACAGGAACTTAATTCTTTCAGCTGCAAAAAGCCTTTGTGACACTGAACAAAGCATAGAATCTCTCTTTCTCAGTTTCCCATATGTAAAATGGTGACCTGACCATTTAGCAGCTGCACAAGTGTAGGACATGAGCATTAATACAGACAGCACTGTTAGCTGAAAATCTTTTCCCTTATGTTATAGATGTGAGGCTATACTCTTTTCTCATTTCCAATGCTCGTAAACACCAATTTTCCTGCTGCCTGACTGCTCTTCAAACGTAACTTCAGATAAAAACCTCTGAGTTATTGAAATACAAAGAATGATGCTAAATTATGAGTGAGTCAGCAAAACTGATTTCCAGACTGATCAGTATTCATGCATAATTAAAGTTCGTTTTGTTCAAGCATTTCATACATTAATAATTATCAGCATTACAGGAGTAACAATCACTTATAATGGAAAACACCTCCTGAGTCATGCCAACAATTTTTCTTTGAGTACATACATCCCAAGAGACAGACAGGACTTTGAACAAGAACCTCACTTGCTTGAGTTAGCTTACAGTTCCCCTCACTTTGCTACTTTACAACATGTTTAGGATGTTCCCACTCTGACGCATCTCTATATGGAAAACTGAACTTCTTCCTAGAAATCCGGGGNATCTTTCAAGACACCAATGCAAAAGGAAAACTTTCAGTACTTTTCTTTGAGTACATCCATCTTTTATCTCTTAGACTGGACAAGTGACTCTTCTGTCCTATCAAAATGTACACGACATTTCGGTAAAACAGCAGATATATAAGTTTCCAGGATGTAAGCACATTCCAACCTCTCAAGTTTCATGCCTTGTAAAAAGCAGGAAAGTTCACAAAGGCACTGGTTTTCTACCAAAAATAAAGATTTAAGACCCTCAACTGTTCCACAGTTCTTTTCCTGACTTATTTTGTTCTTGTCATTACAGATTCAAGGAGCAACTGCTCAATGAATTCATCACCCATAACTGCAGGCAGGAGGTATGGAAAAGCAATCAACAATGCCATCATTGAATAAAATCATATTATCTAAAACATCTTTCAGAGTTAGTTTTGTCTCTGTTTAGTATTGTATTTTTAATATAGTTAGAAAGTAAATTAAGCCACTTACAGTGAACCAAAACTTCCCTTGTTTCCATGGAAATGTTTAGAAGGCTGATCTGAAGTTAACCAAGACTGGTTAACGAATGCTTGTTACCAGCCAGATTAATCCCCACGGCTGCCTCTCATACACACCATCACACCCAGGAACCTCTTACACTGAGAAATGCTCCTTAATGACAGCTGATTTCTAATCCAGTGCACAGACTGAGCAAGACCCTCTCAAATATGTGTCACACTGACACAGGCGGGGGACCCACCAAGCCTGCACACTCATGTAAACATCGTGTCAACAATAGATCCTATTAATATTATACAATTCTGGTGCCTTATAATTTTTCTCTGCCATTCCCAGTTTTCATCTAACTCCAGCAATTTTACACTGGCGTAATGCTTGTATCCAGTGAAATTACTTCTGGTTTAGCCCAGGGTAAGTAAGATCAGAATGAGATCATTTGCGCTTTATTTGTGGGATAGATGATAGATCACTATTCAAACAGTAATACCAATGTTTGCTACAGAAAGACCATATGTAATAAATCAGTAATGCACAGCAAGAGTCTTGCCTGTAGGTCTGGTTGCAGAAGAAAGATGAAAGTGTCTTCAGAGATTTTGTAATGAAAAGTTATCTGAACATCGCTACAAAACAACTTACAGAACTCAGTCATTTGTGCCTACACGTAACCACAAACTTCACGCACATAAAGTCTTGGCTCATACAAGACAGAAACCTGGCAAAAATAGAGAATGAGAGGCAAGTCCTACTTGGCCAAAGTCTGAGTACAAGTTGACCTAACAGCTTGCTGCTACCCAAAACAAGTAGACCCACTCCTCCACCCAGCTTTCTATATACTTTCTTGTCCCACACCAGACACTTCCAGCTTCATCCCCTGCACCAGCATTTATGCTTGTCAGACATTTCTTGAGGTAATTCAACTCATTAATTTGGCAGACTATTACACATTTTGGTAGAGAATGTTACTTTTCTCGTAGCTCAGCAAGTCAAATTACCCCAGCAAGGGACCTATGAATGCCAAAGCCAACATGCATTGTCAGAAATGAGTGACCGCCCCAATGGCGGAGGGCCTCAGCTGTACAGTTGAGATTAACTGTAATTCATTAAAGCAATCTATCACAGAGGTCCACATTTAGCCTCACTTTGTGCCTAAAAATACCTGCAAAACTAACTTCTGCAGCAAGCAAAGATATTGAAAAATGAAAGTCACAGCTCTACCCACCACTGGATCCACTTCAATATTTTCAAGCACTTTTAAGTAGTAGTAAACTTCTATCCATAGCAACTGCCTTCTATCACTGGGTTAAGCCTGAAATTAACTTGATTAAATGGACCATGTGA
Organism: Bucco capensis; assembly: GCA_013396975.1. NCBI lineage: Eukaryota > Metazoa > Chordata > Aves > Piciformes > Bucconidae > Bucco > Bucco capensis. Next base: position 812,464 of record VWZO01015516.1, read on the forward strand.
GACATTCTATGTCTGTTGTGCTCCCAAGTCCCTTAGGTGGTGTGGGAAACACGTTTCAGTTCAGGAATATACAAGATTGATACGTGTTATTTCTACCACAATGCACTGCTTGACACTAGTGTTTCTTATTCAGTACAGCAGATCTTTTCATCTCAGAAGACCATCACGAGTAGTATAAAATATATGATTATTCATTTAAGTAAAATGTTACCTTTCTGTACCTACAGATAAGTATTTATTTCCATATAAAAGGCTGAAAACCCCAAAGCATCATGAACAGTGACTGTTCTCGCAATTACCTTTTGCCTAGCTCAAGCAGAACTACATCCACAACATTTATTTAACCAAACAGGGAAAAGTAGTGAGATGAGGTGTTGATCCATCACCTTGCTGCAGCAGTGTACAAGGCTCCCAAGAAAAATAAGATACTGTAAACAATACGCAGGTGATTTGAGAAAAAGCAGAGAACTAAGAGAATAAATGTGTGTGGACAAGCCCTGGAAGCTGGTAAGAATCTTAAGCTCTTCGCCAGGGGGATTTAAGCCAGTGTGAATGTATCTGGAGAGAATGGCTTATCAAATGTTCTCAGGAGGAAAAAAATGCAATACCTAAAAGAGAATCATAGTATCAACTCATAGTAGTAGTAGCTTAGTAGCATAGTATCATAGTAGCAACTCAGATATTTCTATTGTGTCACATGAGGTCAAGCCTTTTAACTGTTGTCAAGCTAGAAAACAACAGCAAATATTGAACTATCTTTTGTTATGCCTTGAGTCAGAGCAGAGCCCAGCCCTGACAGCAGCTGCAGATGAAACAGCTGGCAGACCTAACATGCCTGAGCAGCCTCATCTCTTCAGATTATGTCTCAACTCTTCTGTTGGAAATAAAAAAAAAAAGTAATTTCTTTCCTGATCAAAGTATTCTGAACAGCATAAACAGGAGAAATGTTCATAATTTTGCCATACGTAGTTTATTTGCTACTCTACGCAGAATGAAACAGTGCTTCTTTTAAAATACTTGTTGGGAGAAAAAACACCACAAACTGAAAAGGGCGACTTTTTTAAAAAAAAGGGGGAAGGGCAACTGATTTAAAAACTGAAATCATAAAATTTAATTTTACAAAATATAGATCACTGTCAATTATGTTAATTCCAGGGAAATAGAGTCATTGAGTGGATCAGAACCCTTCAATAAAACTGAAGGCTTTCCTCAAAGCACATTGGACAAGTCTGAAGCCTAGCATACTATTTCCTGAAGAATTTTAAAGTAATTTCCCCTATAAGGATAGACTGAATAAATCAGATTTGTTCATCTTTAAAAGAAAAGGCTAAACTCTCCTTGCTGCCTTCAACAACTTAATTGGAGAGCATAAAGAAGATGGATCAGAACTCAGATTTGCACAGCAAAAGCACAACAGACAAACAGCTACTCAATGTAAGGGGAGGAACAATCACCACGATGGGGGTCAAATATTCAAAAAAGGGGCCAGAGGGGCTGCAAGATCTCCAGCTAATAAGGTCCTGAAGAACCTGTTCTAAGTTGGCCAGGCTTTGAAAAAAAAAAAAAGGTCGTACCAGAGCCCTTCAGAGATCTCTCCACACCCAAATTACTTTGTGGTTCTATCTTAAAGCAGGCAGAGAAAATCACGTCCTCTTCTTCCTACTCATTTCCAGGATAGTACACGTTTGGAAACCACCTGTATTTTACAATAGCTTTCTAAGAAGATATGCATGATGAAGAGTTCCTAGTTTGTCACAAGCCCTTCTCCAGAAGAGAAGGAAGGGAGGTTGCACCACAGTAGTCTGAAGCTAATCATACAAGTTGAAATTTTGTATTCAGAGTAAATCTGAGAGATGTCTGGACTGATACCATCAGGGCCCAGCATCAGAGCTTCAAGGGGAGAAAAGTACTTGTCAATAAAAAGCCTACCTCCTTCCTACACATTTATGAATAAAGTCCAGTCCAACTCTGAACAGCTTGTTAGAAGTTAGGAAACTAGGTGACACAAGTAAGTTGAATGCAGCCTGGGTCAGTTTTTACCATGAGTCTTGATGCACAGATTTTCACCACCAGCTTCCCTCCCTGAAAGCACAGTTTCATGTCACAATTAGCCTAATCAACAGCCCCCTTTTGACTGTTCCTGTTTCTCAGTCACATATTCCCACTGTTTTCCTTGTGCCAGCCTTGGCATAAGTCTAATCCTGAGGTAAACTGACAAGACCTACGATGTTGAAGCAAAAGGGACTATCTCCTGACTATAACTTGTCAGACTGTGCATTCAGATGAGCAGCAGCACTGGTGCAAGAGGAGAAGACAACCATATTGCTATGGATTCAGGGATCAGCTAAGTTGCAACTTGAAACTACAGCTTGTGACAAAATGTTATTCGGTGCCCAACAGCAATGTCAAGATAGGCCTCTCTTAGCAGTGCAGAGGAGCTCTGCTCAGCAGTGCACTGCAGAGTACAAGACACTGCTGGCAGTTCCATACCACAGAGCTACCAGGAACTGGCATTTGAGAAGTAAAAACCAAGGGCACGAATCACACAAAGCCAAAGTCCTTCAAAGTGAACCTTCTAGTGGGACCTATTTAGCCTTTGCTACATCTCTATTATCAAGCACTTCAGAGGTTCCCAAAGTTTGTTGTACTTTTCATTTTAGCACTAACTACCCACATCAATATCCCACTCTAAATGATGCAAATGGGAGTCTCACCACAAAGTTCAGGAGGGCAGGGATAGCTTAATATAGTGACTTGTGGGAACACCAGGAGCCTGCCTGGCTTCTGGCACACAGCCCAGCAATTCATGTATTCAGAAGAGACCATTAGATCATTTATCCTGACCTGCTGTATATCACAGGCCATTATATTTCACCATCTCAGCCTTGTACTTGATCCAACAAATATGTATCAGGTACAATAAACTGTTATTCCCTGTATATTTGCCAGCCTGAATGAATGAGGTTGTTTTTCTGAAACAGTACCAAGTCATTTCCAGTATCCTTCAACCTGCAGTGGAAGACTACTTTCAATAACCCATGAAAGATAAGGGACATCTCCTGACCAGTGAAAGCTGGTGAAATATGCCATTTGCAGGACCAATGTATTTAATTAAATTGGCATCTTACTGCAAGGAAATATTCAGTTGCCAGTAGGAATGCTGAAATAAGCATTTTCAAGTATCCAAGGTATGGCTTATCACTCAGTGCATGGTGCCTGCTTAGATTAATTACAATTTAATTCCAAATGCTTGATTAACATTCCAGTTTTACGCAAGCAGTAGTGACGTATGGTGACATATGGTGGACTTCAAGATGCCTTACAGCAGAGATGTCAAGATTGCCATGCCCCTTCTCCAGCCATTCCTCCAGCTCACCCACGTCTCACCCACACCCAAGATCTGATTACTTGCCCTGTGCTATACCATGGCTTAACTCAACTGGACATACTCAAAGACACTCAAAGATCAACTGGACAAGTGCCTGGGCAATCTGATCTACTGATCCTGCTTCAAGCAGATTGGACTAGATCACCTTCAGGTATCATCTCCAACCAAAATTCTGTGATTTGTGAAGACAACTAGGTATTTTTTGACTTACATAAGGTTCTCAAAGAATTAAAGGTGTGATACTTTAAAAAGAATAAATACAGCCTGTTTATTCACCTGCTTGTGATGATTACTACAACTTAGAGTTTCAATCTTTTCCTCATTGGTAAGAATATTTTGTTTTAACAGAAAATTGAAACCCTCTTGGAACGCCACAGCACCAGGATACAATCCTTAATGATTCAATACACACTCTCTAAATATGTTTAAAATAGTTGGCAATACCGGGGGTTGCAGTTAACACTTGGTATTGCAGATTATGCAGTGCAATAGTAACAGTGCTGAGTTACCTTAGAGAGCCCCGGGGTTTTTTTTAGCTCTTTTGGACAGAGTGAATCTGTACATGACAAACACTGTACTTCCAAAAGTAAGCAATGCATATCCATACTAATTTGCAAGTCACAGAATCATAAAGGTTGGAAGAGACCTCTAAGACCATCAAGTCCAAGCATACCTATCCCTAACATGCCTTTAAACTACGTCCCTAAATACCACATCTAAATGTTTCTTAAACACCTCCAGGGCTGGTGACTCCCCACCTCCCTGGGCAGCCTAGTCCAAGACTTAATAACCCTTTCAGTAAAGGAATCTCTCCTTATATCTAATTTAAGCCTCCCCTGCTTCAGCTTGAAGCCATTTCCTCTCATCCTCTCATTGTTAACTGATTCCCACATCACTACAACCTCCTTTCAGGTAGTTGTAGAGAGTTGAAGCTCCTTTAGCAGAGATAGCCAAAAACAGTAGGGGTATCTTTTGCTCAGGCCTCTTGCTTCAGAGCTGAGCATAAATGCAAATGCTATCCAGGGCTACAGTGTACAGTTCATTTACTCCATTCTGATGTGTGTCCCATTCAGCCATTCCTGCAGCAGCTGGAAGTAGGAATCACATCAGCATCCTACCTGCACCTGGGACTGCTTTGATGCAGCAGGAAATGCAATACAATCCTACAATCACATTCTCATCGTGACAGTTTAATGGTTCATAGAAATAAGTGTTCACTCCACTACACTCTTAAGGTAGCATGGATGCTCACAGCAAACAGACACAAATCTGAGATGTAAAAAATGAAATATTAAAGGAAAAAATATTACAAGAACAAATAGGCAATGAAAAGTTCTTTCTTAAATCTGAAAAGCCTTTAACTTAGATGGTCCTCCCATAATAAAACCATAAAAGACTCAAAGTGGCTATGGGACCTTCTTTCAGATAGATGGGAGATCTCTTTTACAAGAGAACAAGAGCCAACAGATGAATGAAGCTTAGTTCCAGAACATTTGCTAAGTCACTGAAGGTCCAATGTACTTTACAAAAAACTAAATATTACCAGAGTCAAGGGAGAAAAATCCCATCTATATACCCATTTATGGGAGTGGTCAGAGGGATATGCAGGAAATTCATTTTTCAGACACTAGTAATGGAGAAATGGAAAATTTGTTATGAGAAACAAAATAATGTTTGCAAATGCTCTGGTTTAATCACAGTAGCCATCCCAGTATCTCCTGCATCCTCTCCCACTGCTTTCTGTCCTTTTCTTTCTCAAGAAGAATGACAGGCCTGGAAGTTCAATGGCTTGGAAGAGTACATACACAAAACCATCAGTGTAGGCTTTCTGGAAGCATTAACATGACCTCATTACTCCAGTCCTTCTCCAGTCCTCTGCATAGAGTTATCCATGATTGCTATGTCTCCCTCAGATATTTCCTGCATAGCAGATTCAACTCTATTTTCACTTCTACATTGCAATCCTATTGATTGAAAATCTTCCTACTTTGTTCAGAACAAATTTAATATACAGATATAGTTTTAACATGGTTCCAGAGGTGATATTAATCATTTGATTAATTAATTAGTTCATTGATTTTGATTTATATAAGATCTATATACACTGGTATATTATTGCAGGAAACATCCAGAAAAATTTAATGTCCAGCTTATATATCTAATCTAATATATATTTGGTATATGTGCAACACATCTCATTTATATATATTAGGAAAAGGCACAGAAATTCCTTCAGCAGGGAATTTTCCTTGCTTGTCCTTGCTTCAGAGAAATAAAAAGAACTAATTCTCAACCAGAGGAAGCAGCAACACAAAACAGTTGCAAAAGGAAGTTAGAGTCAGGAGGATACATAAAAGTGTCTACTAAAATGCAATATGTTTGTTCTGCTCAAAGTCCCATTTGTCAGATCTCTTAATATAGAAGAAAGCATTAAATTAGTTCACTGGCACTGAGGCTGCATATCTCTGTGTACCTTTATGAAGTACTATTGTTACAGAGCACCTACAAAACAGATAGCAATTGCTCTACCAAAATGGAGATTTATTGAACAAGGTCAATTAGCACTCCTTGTGAGAAATTAAATACAAATTCAGGTGCCAGGTGAAGATTTAACTGTTACACTACCAATTAACCTTAAACAGTACAAACAAATCAAACCACAATTACACATACACTCACTCAAAAAGGGGGAAAGAAAATATCCTTATTGAGATATCTATAAATAAACACTCACCAAAAGGAGGGTAAGGATACTCAGTCTGCAGAAGTTTCCCTGAACAGCACCCTGATCCTGAGGAGAAGGCCTCCTTGGTGTTCACACAGACACCTCAGCAACTCCAACTCCACACAGGAAAAAAATGCTTCTTTTTTACTCAAGTTGGCATAAACTTGTAACCAAAATAATAACAAAGCCCCAGACACTGAAACATTACCCACAGCAGAAGCCCAAGCCACCTCTGAAATGGTTCCTGCTGCACCTCCACCCAAGATGGAGGCGCTTACAGGCCTCAACTGCTCAGCCTCAGCTGTGGCTGCTTATAGGCCCTTAATACCTCTGTGAGGCCAGAGTGCACCTGCCACAGCAGGTGCTCCTCCCTAATTACTTGCTGTTCCCTCAAAAAGACCATTTTAATGGTATCATTAAAACACCTGAAGCCAGAAAGGGAGTTTCCATTTACAGTTCACCAGGAAGAGGTACAAGAAGTAACCACTGCCTCATACTAAATCAGGGCCACGGGCAGAAGAGATACACACAAGAAAATAAGCTAGTTGCAGTTAGAAGATGGGGAGAAAAGACTAAAGACAAAGATGAGAAAGTGGTGACAGGCAGCAGGTAGTGGTGACGAGTCTGGGAGACAAAAAAGTTCAGAAAAAAAACCTCTTCACCCTGGAAGAAGGTGGTAAATGGAGTCTCCAAAGCAGCAAAGAGGAGGGAGGAATGTGGCTGTATCACTACTCCAGGCTGGGTTTGACCCTTAAAATTTCATACTCTGTTAAGACAGACCGTTTCTCCTCTAAGGGCTTAGAAACCAGAGCTAAAAGTAAAACACCACACATGTTTACAATATTAAAACATGAAGGAGTGCTGGGGACCTGACTCATATTTTGAACACAAAATGATGGCAATATTGTGACGCTAACAGCTCCAATTTACTGTAATGGAATCCTCACCGTACGCATGGTGGAAGAACACAGCTGCAAACACTTTCCTGGGGAGTGCTATATGTTTCTTTATTATTTAGGTTGGTTTAATGGCTCAATCCTTTTTTCAGATGAAGATAATGGGAAGAAAAAATCCATTTACTTGATGATTGTATACCAAGGCATTATTAGAATCCACAATAAAAAGTATTATTAGTCACTTTTATTACTTATCAGCATTTTCAAATCAGAGCCTGGAGTAAGATCCAAATCCATATCGAGGGGTTTTAAGCACATTTGGCCCCATTTGATACAGTTGTCATTGATTTTTATATAAGCAGCCATTAAATATTTAAATGGCTTCTCCAAAAGTTGATCAAAATCACCGAAGAGATCCAGTGCTGGATGTAAAACTGCTACTGCAATGACTTAGAATTATTATAAGAAATTATGCAGGATGATCTTCAGCTGCAAAGTTTGGATCCAATAGAGCCAATGCCAGGTAGCTCCAAAATAGATCTGCCACTGGCCAAGGCTAAGCCCATTAGCAACAGTGGTAGCACCTGTGGAATAACATATTTAAGACGGGGAGATAAAAACTGCTGCATAACTGCAGCCACAGAGAAGAATGAGAATATGTGAGAGAAACAACTCTGCAGACACCAGGGTCAGTGAGGAAGGAGGGCAGTTGGTGCTCCAGATGCTGGAGCAGACATTCCCCTTCAGCCTGTGGTAAAGACCATGGTGAAGCAGGCTGTCTTCCTACAGCCCGTGGAGGCCTATAGTGGAGCCAATATCTACCTGCAGCCCATGGAGGACTCCACACCATAGCAGGTGAATGCCAAAAGGAGACTGTGAACCAGTGGGAAGCCCGTGCTGAAGCAGGCTCCTGACAGGACCTGTGGACCCATGAACAGAGAAGAACATGCTGGAGAAGTTTTGCTGGCCGGACTTCTGACCCTGTAGGGGACTCATGATGGAGCAGTTTGCTCCTGAAGTTCTGCACTGCATGGAAAGGACCTGCACTGGAGCAGTTTGTGGAGGACTGTCTCCCATGGAGGAGAACCCACACAGGAGCAGAGGAAGAATGTGAGGAGTCCTTCCCCTGAGGAGGAAGGAACAGCAGAGAGAACATGTGATGAACTGACCAGAAACCCCATTCCTCATTTCCCTATTCCACCGGAGGGGAGGAAGTAGAGAAAATCTGGAATGAACTTGAGTCTAGGAAGAAGGGAGGGATGGGGAGAAAATATTTTAAGATTTGTTTTTTTAGTTCTCATTACTCCGGTAATGAGAGTTTGGCAATAAAACTCTGGTTTGGCAATAAATTAAACTAATTTCTTCAAGTCAGTTCTGTTTTGCCCATGACAGTAATTGCTGAGTGATCTCTCCCTGTCCTTGTATCAACCCATCACACATTTTTTCTCTTGCCCTGCTGAGGAGGGGAGTGATAGAGCAACTTGGTGAGCACCTGGCTTCCAGCCAGTGTCAAACCCACCACAACAGCCTGTTTCCCATATGCAGCAAGCAAATGGTGCATTTCTTGTCAAGCCCTGAACTGCAAATTAAAGATAGCAGCAACAGCAGGGATGACCTCCTTGAGATTTCACAAATTCAATGGTATACACTGCTTCTGGCAGCTGAGGAGCTCCTGAGGATGCTGCAGCACAGACTGTGGGCTCTCCCACGTGCGCTGCTCATGCTGCATAGAGCAAAGCCAGGCACTTCCTTAGGGGGCTGGTGGAGATCACTGCCAGCAGCGACTCTCTGATCCCATCCTTGTGGTATGGATGCTGTAGTCCATCAGCAGCAGGTGCTGTTTCTGTGATAGTATAAGATGGACATAACTTTCACATTTTCCCCTGTGCCTCTTCAAGCTCTGCTAGAGGATCCTGTGTGGCTGGTTCACAGGGGACATCCTGGTGACCTGTGTCACCTTCCCAAGTCATCTTGTCCTCTGTACAGCACATACACAGCATGCTGCTGTGTTGCAGGTCCTTACATTTTTAAGAAAGCAGGAAGAACAGCAGTTTAAACGTAAAAAAAAATATAAAAGGAAGAGAGGTCTGATTTTTTTTTTTACTCTCTGATCTTCAGCATTTAATAATTTGAAATGATTGTGTTGCTCATTTGTGTCTTACAGGATGTGTCACATGGTTAACAGGCAAATTCTACCTTGCAGTGAAATGGTCTGTTTGGTAGTGGCTAGGCAACACTTTCTGAAACAAATGTTTCATATACCCCAGAGGTATTTTATTTTTTTCCTTGGAGAAGCATTTTCTGACCATCTCCTATTATACTTTTCCATAGTCAAAAGCAGCTTCATCACTGTCACTAGAGAACACAAAGGGATTTGTGGTGCTGCATTCAGATTTGGGGTGCAGTTTCTTCCAAAAAGGGGCTAGATCTATTTGCTGGGGCTGAGCCCCCCAACCTAGCTCATGCATCTGAGAAATCAGCACACCAGCATGAACTCAGAGAACCCCACAAATTGATAGTCAAAGTCAAATCCTTGTTTGGGTGAGGGAGAAACAGAGCCAAATAATTGTGTCCTGGTTGCCACTCATCAATGAACAGTATGTGTGACATTAATTTGCTCATCCCCCTAGTGATACTCTACTGTTCTTTGTGGTTTTGGTATCAGTGAAAAATACTAATTGCTGAATAATGCAAAGGTCCCTACACAGCTATCAGACACTAACAACCTTCACTTACTACACTGTGCTGGAGCTCAATCACTGAACTGCAGTGAAAGGCCACACTCTCCTACTAATCCCCCTATAAAAGCTGCAATCAAAGAAAGCATCATAGTCTCCATAGAAACAAGTGAAAAATGTCTCCATAGGTATCACAAATAACTGAAAGGGTTCTGCTTAGAAATCCTTAACTATTAGTACCCTTCCCCCACTCTCCTCACATCCCAGGACCACCTTCCAGCCCAGCCATGCTGGAGAATGCTGGTCTCCAGCTCCAGCCCAGCAATGAAGCTGGTGCCAAGGAGATGTGAATTTGTGCAGTGGTGCTAAACACACACCAAGCCTTGCAGCACTTCTGAGGAAGACAGAAGTATCACAGACAAACAGCATCAATACAGGGAAAACAGAGCCCTGATGGACGTAATCAGGTCCTGATTCTCACACTTGTTTTTAAGGAGGCGGGAAGGGAAGAGACATAGCTCTCATCAGGGTAAAGACTACATCAGCAACTAGCTCTGCTATCCTGCTTGTTTATTCTGGAAAGAGAAGATCAGCCATGTGGTAAGAAAATCAAGAGACCTCTGTGGTTTTTAGTCTGACCAGGAGAGAGAGCACAAGGGAAAGAGGGAAATGATTGCTCTCTGTAGCAGCAGAAGAAGGATCACGTCAGGCACAGCTCAAACAGATCTGAATCTGGCCCAGGAGCAAAGACGAGAGGGGTGACAGGTAGCTTTGGCAGAAGGACACCCTTGTCCTCTACGTCCTTTTACAAACCAGCCTTCCTGTGGTCAGTCTGAAGCTGAAGAAAAGAGGTAGAACTGTATTTCTGTAAGGAAGCTTGAATGGCTAAGCAAGTCACACCTGGAGGATATATGTCAGTCACCCTCAAAGAATTTTTTCTTGCATATGTTCTCCTTGATCCTTTTTACCCTTTGTACATATACCTACTTTGTTACCCTAGATGCATTTTTAACTCCTTGCTATTTACAGCCTTCAGGTTTTTGTAGAATGTTAATCTTTCCAACTCAAATCACAGGCAAGTCATATAAAATACATTCTTAATCTTTCTGGTATGAAAATATTCTCTCCATTTCCTTTCTAATGACACTTTTCTCTGAATTCCCTCCAATTCCTCCATGTCAGTCTGGCATTGATATGTCAGAGCCACAGATACTGTTCCACCTGTGCCATATACAGCTGGATCATCACCTCCCTGGAAGATAATGGTTTTGCCTCTGTGTGTAGCCCCAAAATCATACTCTTTAGTGCCAATACAAGCCCATGTCTAATTGGTTTCCTACTGCTATCTCTAGGGGTATTTCTCACTTCTAGTGCTTTCTAAGTATCTCTTTCCTGCAGAACAGCTGAGTCTCTGATTATTTTTCCACTGATGTATGAGACTGCATTTTCCGAGCTGAATCTTTTCTGTTACTATTATTCCCTATTTCTAACCTTTACCTTCCCTTCTACCACTTCCATTCTTCTTAATCTTCTCAAGTCCTTGAAAGACAGGCTCCTATATTCATTTAGGAATATAGTACATCCTGAGCAGAAAGCAAACATAGCAACACCCTATGCCTTGAAGTTGACAATTTGTTCCCTTGCGAGAGGCACGTTAACATGCATAGATAAAAGCCAAATTATTTTTCCCTCCATGCTTCCTCCTTATTTCTGCTTGGCATGCTGGAGAGTAACAGAGGGCTAAAGCTGGAGGCCCTTCTCCCACCCCTTACCCTCTGCGGCTGCTAACCCATCTGGCACGAAGGAAACAGAACTGCCCCACTGAAGCTAATCCTGTTCCTCTTAACTACAGATGCTTACTTGTGCTATCTGCACAGGAGATGATCTTGACCCTTACAGCTCACCACAGAAGCAACTCCACACAGGAAAAAAAAAAAATCCCAGCAGCCTTTCTTCAGGACTCTTTCCTATTTATCATTTCTCTCTCTTTTTATGACCTTTCTTGCCAGTCTCAGGCAGCATAAAAGTACTCACAGGCAAAACGAACTTCTCAACTTGTTTTTGTGATTCAATGAATCAAAAGCTCTCCTTTGAGAGACATTTTTTTCTAGAAATACTATTTCTACACAACCTCCCATTGGAGTCAATGAAGGTGCAGATGTTTTCTAATCTTTCCTTGCCATCTCTCTCCCATCGGTGCTGATGGTCAGTGTTATGGTAGACAGGCTGGATGAGGGGGAGTCAGAGCAAATCCTGGAGAAGCTGGAGGAAGGCAGGGAAAAGGCTGAAATCAAGGAATATGCCTGGGCAGCAAGATGCCTCACTATGGCACTACAGGATCACATCAGGTATCTGCACTTGTTTCTTCCTCTCAATTTCAGGTATTGCTGGCTCTTTTTTCTAGACACAATGCTGCTCAGAAATAAGAGCTACAGCATAAGACTCCTTGAAAAGCTGTGGCTCTGAAGAGAAATAGCTAGCTACTTGTGCAGCCAAACATGATGGATGAATGTATCTGGCATCAGGTCTTTGCCACTGCCTTTCCTACCCCTGGGGAAAAAGAGAATGCAAATTGCCACTGAAACCCTCAGGTATACAAGGATAATAAGTACACTGGCAATGCCCTAAGAAAGCAATATGCCATAAAATATTCCCTTTTTCATGACAGTAATGAGAAGAAAAATACACATATATATGCTCTGTATACATATTTATCTATCCAAAATATCAGACATTAATCATTTGCTTTTATAATAAAAAGTGAGACGTAATATTCAAAAAGGGAAGGTTAAAGAAATCTGCAAGTACCACTTGGAAAGTGGATGTAAGGAGAGAGAATGATGGCCTTTTATCTCTTTTTCCTGATGTCATGAAGAAAACGATTAAAAGAAGGTAAAAGAAAAATCTATTAGGTCAGCTTTGACTGCTATTTTGTTGCTGTATTATGCCTGATATGCCCAATGAAAATCAATGCACCTTAACACCAGAGCTGGGCAGGAATAAAAGACTTGCACTGTAAAAGGAGGAGAGAACAGTAATATTTCAGATGGAGATTAAAAGCCAGGGCAGGGTTCATCTTACCAGATGTAGACATCTAAAGTGTGGATGTGTCCAAGAGGCACTTCAAAAGCACAACTCCTGTTACTCCGAAGTCTGCACCTGAAACAGTTGTTGGCTCTTATCTTGAAAATGCCTCTTTCCATACTGGCAATAAAAAGGGTTTCAGAATGAAATACTTAAATGATGGCACATGGACCCATCAGCAGAGCAGGGAATTTGCCCCTGGAACGTTCAGAGCTGGTCATAGTTATACCATCTTGTGATTAGCAGCCAGTTATGGGGCAGGGCTAAGTGGAGCACAGGCACAAGACTGGGAGCTGGTGAGGATGGAAATTTGAGAATGGAGCAGGAGATTTTTTCCAAGCCTTTATCTGCATTAGCCACAAGAAAGTAGAGGAAGGGAAGAGAGAACACTCATACAAATGCTGTCTTTCAGCTGTGAGCTACAGCACAATTAAGCAGGCAATGTATTAATGGCATCATTTAATCCTGAGAACTTCTCAGGGACTCTGATAGGATGGACAGTCCTTTGGATGCAGATAATACACACCCTGAATACTACCAAGGGTATTTCAGTGCCCTTACATAAATCACTGTAACCCTCTCCTCTAGAACTCTCTGTGCAACCCTTATCACTCCGTTTCAAGGGGAACACAGCAGAATCAGAGAAAGGAATATTCAAATAAGGGCAGCAAGGCTGGTGAGGATGAAAATATTTGGGCAGTGCATCTCGGGGGAGAAAGAAACAAGACAAGACATTGAGAAAACATAAGATAACAACTGAGATGGAGAGGAGGGATTGGGTCACTATCCACTTCAGTTCATATTTTATGTCAGAGAGATGATTGTTGGTAAACTGACTTGTGGAAGACAGGACAACAAAAGTGGATCTCATGGACATCACTTCCCACTTCCCCTTCCCCTGTCCTTTCCTTCCTCCCTTCCTTGGTTTCCACTGGACTGAGGATAAGACCACTTGCCTGCACAGCTACCCAGGCTCAAACGCTAGCAGAAGAGAGGGGACCAGAATGTGGGTTGAGTTTGTGCAGGCCTGTAGCCCAGCAAAGGTGTTCATCAAGGTTGGCTGAGTCACTCATGATGTCCCATCTCAGCTTCTCCAGAACAGAGTCAATACTTTTAACCAACACAAAATCCCTAAACTGGTTGGTTCTCAAATAAAAAAAAAAAAAAAATCAGAATTGAGAACATTTACATCTTTCTGCCAGCAGACTCTGAATAGCCAGAACCCTCTGTTTGACCCCAGAAAGGGAACATCCCAAAGAGGAGCCAATAGTCCAACTTCACAGTTTAAGAACCCTCTAATTCTAGTACAGCTCTGTAAGGCAAAGCTGTAAGCACAGATGGCAAAAAATTCCAGTAGTCATATTAGTGTTGTTGGCTCATGTATTTGCAAGTTCCCACGTTCCTCTGGAAACCTAACAGAAATTCAAACTATATTCTCTAGGCTGCAGACAAAGCTATTGTTGGATTCTCATGTCTCATATCTGCCTTCCACAGCAACAGAAAGTAGATACTCCTATGATGGAGGGAAAAAAATTCTAAACAGAGCAGAACTGGACTGTGAAACTCACTGCTACAACACATTGCTGAGATCTAAATCCTGCTTCAGTTAAAAAAAAAAGGGCAGAAAATTTATGTTTAAAGCAAATACTTCTAGAAAGTGATTTGTTTGATTTTAATGCACAGGACTGAACTGCACAGGACATTGCAGTGATTCAGCATAGCAGGCCCTGTACTCGTATATGAGATAATTTGCCAATAAGATAAATACAATTCTTGGGCACAAGTATATCATCAGGATAAATTTCAGTTTCCAAGAACAAGTTTACTCAGCAATCTACGTTTGTATTGAATAATACATTATCATCCTGGTATCTTGTAAATGACATTACTCTTGCATCCAAGTAATTAATATAGAGTAAAGCAAAATAATACAAAACTTATTTGAAATTAAATGGGAAATTACAAATTAGATAACTTTAAAAAAAAGGTTTTATTCATTCATTTGATGCTGAAAGAAATGCATAAACAGTTCAGTTCTCTCATAGATAGTAAGTAATGCTTTCCATCTTTCCTAACTTCCTATTTGCTCTGCTATTATCTGCAATTTTGTCTTATTACTCTTTTAAACCTGTGAAAATGGTTTTGGTTTTGCTCACTTATTTCAAGAATTGTTGCTATGTTAACCATTATGTTGCCTCCTATCTCTGGCTTCTCTTTTTTGGGGGATAAATTTTCTTCTTTATTTGTAATAAATTATGATTAGTAATTCAGTTTTTCTGAGGAAAGCCCAAGTCACTGTATATGTGAAAATAATTTACTTTGTGAGCAGCAGGACCAAGGACTAAAAAGACTAATGATTCTACTCAAAAATACCTGAGTTGCTCTGTCCTGCATTGAATTATACTGATTTTAATGTATCTCCATCTGGGAAGAAAACGTGATGATTTTGTGCTACATTACTTATATGTTAACAAAGATTTCCTGAACAAGCACACCCAGAGGGCACTGTTATGGCTTAAGAGAACTAAAGAGAACAGAAATTGAAGAACTGGAATGATGATGTTTATCAGTATGGCAAAGAGAAGCAAAAGGCAACTCAGTCTGCATCAAAAAGCTAAATCATTACCCAATTCTAAGCAAGTCCATTGCCTTGTCTTTGGAGGAGTAAAATAGTGACCTGTCTAAAACTAAATTGTGCAAAGTTCAGAAGGGGAAAACTCAGATGATTTTCTCTGAGATAATTCCAGTCCCATCAGTAAGAGAGATAGTAGATTTGGATTGTTTTCTTCTGCAAATGAACTTCTAACTGCACAATTGAAAGTACATGAAAGTGTTCCATCATGTTCTTCTATTTAAACAGTCATTCCTCTAACCCCTGCCTTTTCTTTGGTAAAGTACCTGGTGTCAATAAGCTAGGAATTAACAAATTCTAATTTACCAAAGGCATAACAACAGGCAATGCCTGGAAGGCATAACTGAGCAACTTCAAATCAGAAACTAACCATGCCTTTTACTGAGGAAAGTAATTAACCAAGGAATTAAGGATACAGACTACTGTGGAATTTGCTGATTCCTCCTCCCTTGATGTATTGAAGCCAAGACTGAATGCCTTTTTGGCAAATATGCTTTATCTAAACATAAACACTGCTGGGCTTGGTAAAGGGTACTGCATAAAGTGCAATTGCTTGTGATATATGGACCATCAGGCCACATGAGCTAATGGTCCCTTGTGACTCACTGCTTTATAAATCTGTTAACTAGAATTTGGGATTTATGGAGTAGAGAGGCAGATGAAGCAACTGTGATTGAGCCTGTACAAGCAGTTCCCATCGACTCCATCACATTCCTTTTGCAATTGCTGGCGTAAGTCCCATCATACTTTGGGCATTGTACCTGCCACAAATCATGAAAGGAAAAGGATTTTATAAGTGAAGGTGAGAAGGCTGAGAGAGGAGGAATAGAATGTGTTAGTTGTTAAATCTATACACATTTAAGACTTTGAATTTCCCTATGAAAACCCAAATAGAAATACATGGAATACATATAGTCTATCATTGGCTAGCAAAGATGAAAAAGTGATTCTGTAGGTTAGTAGCTTGCAAAAACTTCTGGCTATCAATAAATGTATAACCAATTCTCAACTAGGAGATAGATAACCATTGCAGAATAGATGAATTGGGGATCAGATGAAATAGTACTACCAAATTCTGCAGAAAAAGTGGTGCACAAACATGACTAGATAAAATCCCACAGGGTACTAACAAGATAGATGCTATCCACCTCTTATGGCAGACTGGAAAACAACACAGCAGTTACATGCCCTGCTGAGGTCTCAAAATAAGTCAGCAGGGCTCTGAGAACACTCCCTAGGGCTTACATGCTCCTGCTCCAGCCACCACAACACCAGGAACAGGGAAGAATGAAAGTTTCAGAGTTATCCTGTTGACACAAAGATAAGAGCAGGCCAGTTTTCCTGCTAGTGTGAGCACATAGACTTGTGTGCAACAGCACATAGACTTGTGTGCAACAGCTATATACAGAAGCTCCTACATTTCAGACAGAACTAATCACTTGGAGGAAGTTTGGTATGTGCAAACAAGCCCAAAGCATCCATCCACAGTGCAAATCACTTCCACAGGCTTGTGATTAAAGGTATTCCTCTTTCAAGAAAAACACCCTAGCAGTTCCCTCTCTGTCAGAAAAGAATTCACAAAACTTATATTTTTCTTTTTAAAAAATAATTTTAATAATTCATGTTCAACATTTTAAAATTACATTTTAACTGTAAAGTCATTAATTCTTTCACAAACTCTTGGAGATTAGGGTGTTAACAATGTATAATATTTCTTCATTTAAGATGGAACAACCAATAGATACAATGATTCTTACATTACTGTGTATTCCAGACTAAAAGTTCATAAACCTACAAGCAAATAGAAAAAAAAAAATCACAAATTGCATGGAACATCAGATTCCTGCATGCCACCACACCAGTCCCCTAAAAGTGAGGAATGTTTCTTCAGTGCCTTCACAGCAGCTCATGGACCGCAATCTCTCCAATTTTCACTCCAGAAGAAATACGTAGCTGAAAAGAATTTGGGACTGGGAAAACTTACATATATGCTAGGTGATTCCCCAAAAAATATGACCTACTAAGAGAATAGTGATGACTTAGGAAAGATGGAGGTGACTTCTTGAAGAACGTCCATTTGGTACTCTGTCACATATCAACTGCATCATATCAATATCTGCTTCTAATATAGTTCCATGATTCAAATGAATTATGTTCAACAAGTATATTTTTCACTCACTTCTGGATGTTTTTTCCTGCTGCTGCTGCTTTTCAATTCTGTTTCAGGACCTTATCCAATAGTGCACAGCTTTTTCCTCAAGTGGAAGCAATTCATGAACACAAATACACAGGCTGGTCTTTCTGTCCACATTCTTTAGAGCAGAAGTATTGAGTTCTCCTGGATGTTGAAAAGAACCATGGTGCAAGTGATGCAGCAAACTGGAGTGGTCCATAATGGTCCTGTGGTGCAGATTGATGATTGAAGATGAACTGTGAAAAATACCAGAGTAGAAGAAACTGTCAAAGAATAAATATGCTAAGTACATTCAAAATTAAGCATAATATTTATTGTTATATAAATAAAAGACATTCATTAGGAATTCAACATACAAAAATTGCTACACTTGGTAGTAAGGTGCCTAAAACACTCCACCTCATTTGCTCTCATCTCCATGTTTCTTATTACCCTGCTGTTCTCATCCTGTGATACAAATGCAGTTTCTCAGTACTTTAAGAATGTAGGACAAATTGCACTATTGATCTTCTTTTGCCACAGAATACATCAGACAGCAAGAGGATTAAGTTTCCATATCCTGTCTTCTTGATGTCTGTTAGCATTGATTAAGAGAAAAGGAATTGGAACAGTAGATCATTTTATAAGATAATTTCATCTTTGGTTTCTGTACCTGTATTTGCCTGATTATTGCCAGTTTTGATCCAGTTCTGTGGACAACAAACCATTAAAAATTACAAATCATCCATTGGAAACCCACCATATGGCAGCATCTTTGATTGGGGGTCATGAGATCATGACCTCTTTAGATGTTTTGCCAAACATCCCTAAGGACCACATCTTACCTTTTCTCTTTAGTGTAATAGGAAGACTTAAATTTGGCAAGATTTGAAACCCTATTGCAATTCCAGTAAGTCTTCAGTAATTGTAAGAAGATATCAGACCAGTAGCAAACAGTAAGTGACAAAATGCAAGAACAGTGTTTCCCAGAACAGGTTCTTCTAATTCTATGAAGATTAAAATTTCACATGTAGTCTTTTCTAAGAAGTGAATAGGATGCCACAGAAGTTGAATGTACTAATGCCTCTTAAAGACTTGAATGTGAGTTCCTGAAAGAAATAATTTTATGGTTTTGTATAAAGGGAGGGAGGAAAATCTAAGACGATTTCCAGCTTTTATTGAACAGATGTAGACGATAAACACCTAGAAGGTGGATTTTAAAACAAAGACCTCAGGGAAGAGTATAGTGTACAATTTCTATCAGAAAATATAAAAAGAAAATGCAAATGACACTGTAGAAAGGAAATAATCACAAGGCTTTATGTGTACATTGCCTGGATGATGAGAAACATTGAAAGAGTTATGCTCAGATACAAACAATCAGAAGATAATCTCATAGCTGAACTGTTCATACTGAACTGATAAGAGAACTTGTTTAGAAGGGACAAGAAAAAGGACACTGCAGGGCACACATTAATAAGCTGGTCTGAGGGACCAAGGGAAAAAATGCATCTTTGCAGTTTGCTTTGGGACAGGAAGAAAGGATTAAAAGTTGCAAGAGTGAGGACAAAAAAGTTAAAAAATCTAAGACCTGAGATTTCTGACACGTGAAGAGGTTGCAATTGCAAATATACCTCTGGATAAGATGCCAGCACTGCCTGACCCATCCATGTATTGACCATCATTGCTCTAGAAAGTACAAGTAAGCATTTAACCAAGAAGTAATAGCAAAGAATATTGCAGAGCTGAAGGCAGTGAAAAAAATGAATTTATAGCAATATATTATTCACTAAAGTAAAATATGTTTTATTAATCATTGCCAAATTAGTAGCTGTAATAAACAGGAGCCAACAGAGATATTTAACATCAATCATTCTTCATACATCATAAATAATAGAAGAAAACCAGGGATTCTTCCTGGAAAAAACTACTAATGCATTAACTCTAAAACACTGTGGGAGCAGTGGACGTGGCTCTGCAAGAAAGTAAGATACAACTTTCAGTTTCTGCTTCTTGTTTCTAATAAGAAAAATATTTATGCTGCACTCATTGAACATAATTACAGATGATTTCAAAGATCTTTAAATATTTAACCACTTAATCTTCACAATATCTCTATTAAATAGATGCCTCTTTGAACCAGCAATTTACATAAGAGAAGCATCTTCCAATGCTTGCTTTTAAATGTGGTTCTGTTTCTTTCATGCGGTGCTGGAAACCACAAAAAAAATGCTCTCTGGATGCCTTTGCAGGTGCAGCTTTGTAGATGCAGACACCAATGAGAGGTTCTTCAGCTCTTTGATTATTGCTGCCAGTCAAGTCACTATTCACTACAGGCTTCAAAATGAGGATGCAATTAAGTAAAAGTACAAAATCATATCTGCAAATTTCCAGTCCAGCCTGAGGCTCCTTCAAAGTTTAGCATGGAGAAGACGGGCCCTGATCATGACTGCACACCATGAACACTTGGCTGTGGCAAGAGAAGACTTTGCAAGTTCTTGGCACTTCACCTCCACCTCAGTCTATTGATGGATGCTGCCTTTCTGAGCCAAATTCTGAAGCAGAGGGAAGGAAAGGGAGGCAGCAGACTTATTTTATATTTGACATTTTAGCAGAGGAAATGTTTAGAATCATTGGAAAGGCTTGCAACAAGCATATAAAATTTACCTATAGACTTTGAGTTAATCTAATACTTGCTTCAGAAGCTCTATACAAAAGAATATAAAAATAGCATAGCTAGATGGATGAACCTGGATGTTCCTAGGACATACTATTTTTTCATATATCATCTGAAAGATAAGTCACCTGTACTTAATTAAATTTTTAGAAGTTACCAAATGAAGAGTAGCTGCCAGACAGTGAGAGAGAACAAAAGGACAAAATGGGGCTTCTGCTCCCATAGTACCTGGCCACAACTCTGCTTAGGCATATTGGGTATTCTGCTTAAGCATCTGAGGGCAAAAGGTGAATCCTAAATGAGATAACGTTTAATCAAGTTTATTTTATTTATTTATTTTAAAAAAAAGTAAACAGGTCCAGAAAAATCAAGCCTATCATCATTTATTTTACTTTAAACCCAACACTACCTAGTAATAGGACAAAACTCTCTTGGGTGACACAGCAGCACAGATCACACCCACACATATGCACAAGAGTCCTGCATACTGCTGAAATAATAACTCTAAAAATGCAGTGTGGAATGGGAACAGTTAAATAGCTTTACTGAGCTGTGGATAGCTTGGCTCAGCATGACTTTGAAACTTAGGATAAAACTTAATTGACCGGAAAAATAAAGCAAAAAAAGCAAGCAATAACACTCATGTAATAACAACACTCAAAGAACAAAGTAATACACAGTGATTAAGGATATGGGAATGAGACTTTACAGAATGATATGCAATGCTGCATAAAAAACAGTGAAAGTAATTTAATATATACAAAATTGTAATTGTGCAAGTATTTGACAACAATGAAAAGGCAGGAGACAAAATGTTTGCCATAGTTGCTAACAGCATTGCAGTTACAGAGGAAAAGATTAAACAGTCTGGCTGCATGTTTCCTTCACAAAACTGTTCCTCTAGAGCCAGGAAATTTAGAAAAAGGCTACAGGGGATGAAATCATGGGATAAGATTGCCCAGGACTGTTGTTCCAACAGGTCCACTAGAAGGCTTTAAAGGAATGCTTACTTTACTTCGGAAACCCTTTTGACCAGTGGCATCACTTCTAGTCAAAGAGAATTATTATGCTTTCACTATCTGCTCTCCATCTGGACTGCTGACTGGTTGTTCAGTGCTACAGTAGCTGTGCAGTAAGTGACAGACATTATTATATCAAAATTCTCATCTACTTGTCCCAGAAGTAACATTTTTCACATACTTTGTTCTCACATGATTAGAGTGAATAACACTTCAGCTCTTCTGCACTTTCAAAAGCTTAAAGCAGCCTAAAAGGTATCTTGACTGGCTGATTAAATTGAATTTAGAGCTGATTTTTTTTGTTAGTGTCTTAAAGTAGCCAAATCATAGCTATGAATGAATAAAAACTGGTCTGTTTAGTACTGATTGATGTAAAAGATGACTTGAGTTATGAGGCTTAACAGGGTCTGACATCTGCTTGGAATGAAGTGGAGGGCTCAGTGGTATTTAGTATTATACATACATACGTGTAAATATCTACATGAAGAGATTTATGACCTTTGCTAAACTAGCAATCCTTGGGCTGGATTTTTGAAGGCACATAAATAAGCAAGTGATTTGGCTAGTGGGATTTACCAATGCATATGTAAACTTTAAGAATTCAGATCTCAATAAAAGTCAGTGGGTTCAAAGATATTTTATAGATCCTAGTAGGTGCTCTCCTGCAGATACAAGTGCCTGAACACCTTTGTCACTCTACACTGAGACCCCATGAGGTTGCTATGAGAGAATACATACCATACCATGATTTCTTACAAGGCAAAAACATCTGGAAGCTGTAAATATGTAAGATGTCAAGTGTTTAGTCCACAAATCCACTTGAGTTAAGCTAAAATTAATGACACCTAGGGATCTACATACTTTTGTGCATCTGGCCAAAAACTCCTACATCATGCCAAAGTTCTTTGTCATAACAAAAAATGGAAGAACATAGCATTAACAAACACATAGAACTCTACCTGGTTTGTTTCTCAGAGGCGTGTGAAGTGTTAGGTTAGGTTAGTTAACAAATGACTAAGTTTGCAGATGCTCTGTCTTTGTTAGGGATCCTTTCTGGAATCCTGTCTGAATGAGGTAGAACAGTCATACCACCATAGCTTCCAGATGCTCTTGGAGTGGTGAAATGGTTTCTATAAGATCAAGCAGCAAACAGCTGCCTGAGGAAGCACATTGTAATGTGCTCTGTTAGAACACAGCTAACACTTTTCAGATGAGATGGAGAATGGAAAAGCAGATCCATAGGATTGGCCTAGAGTGAACTTCATAAAGAATTCAGCTCTGTGCCCACCCAAGTAACTGATGCTCTTCCAGAATATGTAATCTGAAAATTTTATCCTCTGCTTTCTAAAGTCTTTCAGAAGAGCAAGCTAGCAGTTTTATGCCACTTCCTGAACTTGATCAAGCCTCATCCTCATTGTTACTGTTAGCTCATTTCAGAGTAGATTTTCATAAGCACACATTCTTCCCTGCAGTGCAACCATCTTTGCTCAAGTGTTCTAGGGGCATTCAACATGCTGAGGCTATAAAAGGACAGACTACTTGTAATGTAAATCTGATGTGAAAGCAAGGCTTTTCAGCAGACAGAAACAACATATGATTACAGAAGGCTTCAAGAAGCAATGAGATGTGCCTCCTACTAGCCAAAGAATCTTTAGCATTCATGAAAGACTGATTTGGAAAGAATAAAGCATCATCCCAGATGTAAATGACACTGCTAGAAGTCTTTGTCACTGAACTTATGCCTGGTTAACCTGATTACAACTTTGAAAAGAGTTGACTCAACATAGCATCTCCAGTTTAACAGGTTCAGGGTCAAAGCCATATGCTCTGACAAGGGTGCAATATGAAAAACACTCCCTGTGACCTGGTAAAGAAGCAAAAATCTGTCTAATGCAATATGAAGACAGGCACTGGTAGGCAGTGATGATCAGCTGGCAAGCAGCTCTGTCTCAGGACAGATAAGATAGGAAGTGCTGAAAAGTCAACATATGCCAAATAGTACCATCTTTCTTCAACTAACATGCTTTAATTATTGAATACAAAGGAAAACTGTGGCAATGCATGGCACTATTGCGTGGTAGTTATGGGAAATGTTGACATTTTAAATAGTGGCTGATAGTGTTCTCAGTTGCTTTTAGGAGAAACTAAACAGACAATTAAATCTTCCCACATCGAAATTCTAACACTGAGTTTCAAAATCTCTCGAGGAAGATGCTGGCACAAGCTTCACTGCGTTTTGTTTCAGTCTGTTGTGGATGCACTGAGCAGCACAGGGAGAACACAAGCACAATATTTTACTGAAGGACATTTGAAGAGCGAGAGCATAGCCACTTTGCTACTCGTACAGCTTTGACTTACAATGTACAGAGGGATACATTCAGAATTGTAAATATAAGGCTCACTGAAGACAGTGGATGGCTGAAGGGAACAAAGAGTGATCATAGAAACAGCAGAGCAAAAGCATAGTAACTGGTTTGAAAAGAGCTTTCCATCTCTGTGGGTGATGCATGTGTAAGTGAAGTATCTCCAATCAGAAAGTGTTACAAAGCATTTTCAGATTTTGAATGTCCTCTAAATGACAAAAACTGTCAAGGTCTCCTCCATTTGGAGCATTCAGCAACACACACAAAATCAAAAGAAGTTAGCAAAGCCCTGATGCTGTGAGATGCTGAATATTTGGTGAGACGACCACAGCGTATACCATGGGAACAGGTTGTGTCAGTACAAACTGATACAAGTGCAGGCTCCAGAATTATCTATGATGAGTAATTCTGTAGTTAGGGAACTTGAGCCACATTTTTATTTCCATAAGAATAGAAAAAAATGTTTTACACCTTAAAAGAGGTTTTTGCTTTCCTCCTATAATAAAAGGACCCTTAGGCAACCAGCTTAGAGGAGGTCACTGCAAACTTCCAAAATCTGGAACAATCAAGCTCGTCCTATCATTATGACTTCAAAATCCATCACTCATCAGTAAAACTCATATTGTGGCAGGATGATACTCCTCTTCTTCACTATCTATCATTATTCCACCTCATCCCAATCTAGTTAGACCATTAGGGAAAAGAAGTACATACACTGAGGCTAAAGATTAAAACCACTCAGATCCTTTGAGGGACTTGCTAAAGATCAATGCTGATAAGCTAATGCTTTCTGCTAGGAATAGGTTCCCTTTGATGCAGGTAAACCTGAAATGTAAAACATGCAAAGATAAAAGAATTCCTTAGAAATTGTGCATTAGGAAAGCATTTAGAGCAAGTCTGCAAGATAAAGGCAGACAGAGACCTTTCTGATTTAATCTGGGTGTAAGAAAAGTCAGTCAGCTTTTTATTTCTTCACCTATGTTTGTAGAAATATTCACTTTCACATAGTCCATTTGGTCTTAAGTAATCAGTTTTATTTTCACTTTATACAAGAGCATTCTTCTCCCAAAGACATAGTCTGAGGCACTAGGGCATCTTAAGTGCTGCAGAAAAGAAATTAATATCTCAAAATGATGTGGTAAGCAGGATGGCTCTTTGACACGTAAAAAGACAACACACAGCACAGTTAAACCAGAGGAGCCCAGAGTTATTTTTAGACTCTTCTCAAGCTCCCGTGATTTTCTAGCAATGCCTGCATAAGCCTCTAAAATTTTCATGTCACTTGTCCCACTGCACACAGATGCATCTTTTTCATTACTAAGAATTTGACCCTTTTCTTGCACAGGATAATTCCTCTGCAAAGAGTAATGGAATCCCTCCACAATGTCAGGCTACTACACCTAGAGGTAAAGAAGGGTATGAGAAGTGCTCTACAGTATACATATTTCATGCTCACCCATATCAGCCCAGCTGGGAAACTAGCAAAGGTATAAATGTGCCTCCACTGAGATACATCAAGAAAATGCCAGCCTTACTCTTCAGAAAAGATGTACAAGAACTTAAGAAACAGCTGCTGTGCCCTGCTTAACAGCCTGTGGATAAACATCAGCACAGACATCTCATGGACCACTCTTTCCTGGCCATGAAGAATAGACACATTGTGAGAGGTCTGCAAGAAAAGCCCAGTGAAGACTGTTCCACCTTCTCACCTTCTTTGGTCTCTAGAGAAAACATTTTGGTGAAAATACCTTCAGTAATTCAGAATCTTACTGAAACTTAAGATGAAACTTAACCTTCCATGTTGATGGCTGTGTTAGAATGACAAAATTATTGATTTCTCAAGAACACAAGTTCTCCATTAGATTAAAAGGAGTAGTATCTTCTTAAGGGGAAAATAAGACTTGTTAGTTATTAAGCTTGCATTAAGAAAACTAGAAAAAGACATAGCATCGAGAGAGGAAAATACTCTCTCCATGTATAATGAGTGTTAAATTAGAAGTTTAATGATCCAGCTTGCTAATCCCCTGAATTCAAGAAAGGCATGTGGTATCCAGCTGCCAAGAGTCATTTTGACTATGTGCCATGGCAAATGTAGACTCTCATTTAAAGTCTGTGGAACCAGACCAAAATATGAGCCCAAATTTCATACCAATCAAGTGTAAAACTCTTGGTTTCAGGTTTTTAAGTTGATCTTTCACATATTGCAGCTGACAATCAGATGCCTTTCCAGCTGTCAAAATGTGACCTTATTCTCTGCCCAGTCCGATCCTGACTGAATGACCACTCAGATGCTGGAACTTTATCTAATTTCTGTCTTTCTGCTGTAAATGAACTGTAAAAGAGATTTAGTAATTGGGAGTAGAGGTGCTTTACCTCAAGAGAGAAGGAAAATGTGCTTGCTATACAAAGACTATCATTTCATTAAAATAACAAAAATTCCACAGAAGAAGCTTCCAGATTGATGAATATATTGAGATCATGAAGTCATATATGAGATCTGGGGGGTTTTGCTTTACATGTTGGTTTCTTTAACAGAGTTCTAAGTTGTGAAAATAAAACTGGATGTAAAGCTGCCACTGGCATGTATTCTGCTTGTTCATACTGAGAACATGAAGGAATTTTAAATTATACCTTTTTGTTGCTCATAGTGCATTGCCACATGAGGGAACTGGTCCACAATTTTGCCCCCTCAAGAGTCAGATGTCCCTATGAATTTCTCAGACTATAACTTTCAATTTGTCCTCTTCATTTTCAGAGAGCTGAAAAAGAAAAGAAAGGAATATTAACTCTTGCATTTCATGATCCATAGTCTTCATTACCACATCTTTCTTATGCTGTGTTACAGCCTGTCATTTACCAAATTCATAACAAGAATAAGAAAATATTATGCAACTTAGTAAAAAGATGCACTTACCCTGTTACATGGCCCACGTGGATCAGGCTGCCTAATCTTTGGGCATCCCAGGATGTCATATGCAACAGCTGCTGGCAGTGAAGGGTAGGAGATTGTTCCATGTCTGATTGCTTCCGCCGTGAAGCTATCTTGAAAACGAAGAGATCTCTTTTGCTTTTTTATCATCATCTTGCAAAAGGCACAGATGCAACTATTGGCAGGACTTCCCTTTCACAGCATATTGTTCCATTAATGTAAGAGTGAATTTTGAATGTAGTTTATTTTTGTTCTGATCTTCTGCCTTAACCTAACCATTTTCCAGAAGTAGGCAAGAGGAATTAAAAAAAAAAACAAAACCAACACTGCCTCTTATTTCCCAGGACTTTTCTATTCTGCTTAGTTTTGTTCATCCTTTAGGTTTCTTCATGAAGAATCACCAATATTTCAGCTAAAGATGTGTTGTTTAAAACCAGAGATGCCTAACTGACACACGTATTTCCTTAAAACATGACATGTTTAAATATTAGAACCAACTAACCACACAGAAAAATATTTCAAGTCTCATTTCATCGGTCTGTGTTGATCAAATAAAATGTCTAGAATATAGATAATACTGGGGGAAGAGAAGTCTGAGGAATAAAAACAATTACATAAACACTATGCACAGAAAGCATTCATAGCTGTACGGATCCTATCATTGTTACCAAGCTTCTACCAAGTTATCCACTTGCTAGCTACATGGCAAGCACAGCATCATAGGGTTACACTAACAAATCCAGTATGGAGAGGAACCTGTGCCAGTGAGCATGCTTCCCTGCCCATGGCTGCAACCCAGGCAGCACATCAGCCATCCTCATCAGCACAATGCCTGCACCCATGCAGAGACAAAGACACAGGCACCTATGCCAAATTCATTTCTTTTCAGTTATAATGTTGATCTTTCCTGTGAACTGCACCCAGAAAGGTTTGTGTATTCAAGTGAATCAGAGCTGAACTCGTGAAAATATTAATTTGTAGTAGTGCTACAAGTGAAACACAAAGGAGTAGAGACCAGATGAGAAGCAGTCATCCTGACTGGGAGGTAAGCAAACAGCCTCTGGCTGTAAAGAAGTGGACTTATGAAAACACACCAAGTGTTAGTTTCATCTCACACATTAATAGTATAAGAATGGCAGAACATTTTTCTTGCTCAAAAGGATATCTGCTCATGCAGGAAGGAATCAAATTTAGAGGAGTTCTCTGAAGAACAAGCTCCAGGGTTGCCAAACATATGCAGGAGGCCAGGACAGAGTTTTCAGGGGTACAAGGAACTCCACTAGCAGAACGGAAACTGACTTTGCATTGTCCCTTTTATCTCAGTCAATGGTCTCTGCCAAATATGAATTTATCTTTTGTAAATACTTTTGGTTATTTCTGATTTATTTAAAATAAAATCACTCATGAAAAATTTCATCCAGATCAGGATTCCTGGAAAACCCCTATTTAAATTTATGGTTAGCTTAAACCAGATCTGCTCCACTTAAAGTGAAGCAATCACCTGTCAGTTCTGCTACATTTCAGACAAGTAGTATATAAATAATAATCTATATGCAAACTCCTAAGAGAAAAAGAGACAAACTACTCATGGGCTGTCTATACATGTGCAGGTATACTTCTGGAAAGCGCATAGGAGGTCTACAGACAACACAGACACTTTGACTGGAAATCAAGCCTAATGAAACAGCCACTGCCACAGTTCACCACTGACCAGCCACTGAAAGATTGTCATGCACTGCTAGACTGTCAGTGATGGATAATTTGCTTTCTTCTTATGCTTTGCCTACAGTTTTCCTGACATATCAGGGCTTGTGCAAGAATTTTGGTTTCAGTGAAGGCTTGCAGGCAAGTAAACAGTAATAATTCAAAGCTGTCAGGAACAGAATCTTGCTATTGGCCACAGCAAATTAAAAAAAAGGGGGGGGGGACACACACACCACATTAACACAAAAAACACACAGAGCCCTGTGAAAAATATGGCAAAATAAACAGAAAATGCCAAACTTTTTTAGAAAAGGCAGGAAATTAGTGAAAAGAAATTGGTTAAAGTATTACGAGTGTTTTATGACACCAAGGAATTTAGGATTTATGTTATTATGGAACTTAAGGTTTTATGGTGCTGAGGATTCTACTGAAGGCAGCATCCTAGATAGTTTTATCTACACTTAAGATTCATTTCCCCTTTGCTACCATGTCCATGTCCATTTTGCTACCATGTCCGTCTCTACTTATAAGTGAGAGAAACTAGAAGAATGTAGACAAGTACAATATCATGACTGATATTCCTGTTACCTGATACCCCATTTGGATCCCTCAGATAGTGAATCTGATGCACAGATGCATTTGATAACGTCAGTGTTCCAGATTGTCTTTATTACATAAACCAATATAACCAGAATTAAAGAGGCACTCTTCCAGGCAATCCCCTCTTCACTACAAAAACAACAATAAACCAAAACGAAACAAACCCCTACTTGCCTGATCTTTTTCTCTCAACAAACCCTGCCTCACTTTCTCCCTTAGATTATTCATTGCAGCAACAGTGTTATTGCTGCTGTTTAAAAAGTCCACTGAGTCAGCACACTGAAACTTGGAAAGGTATGTATGCACACACAGGATTTTTTATAACTGACAATATATTTTGCAAGATGCTTAATGACACTTTTTTCTTTAAGATACTATATTGCTGAATCTTACTACTTTCTATTCACTATGTATCTATGCATATTTTCTGCTTTGTTAGGGAGTGAAGATAAATAGGCATTTGCTTTACAGCTGTAAATTGTATATGAAAACAATGAGCCTGCATCCTGTATCAGGATGCATTGTTGGAACAGACTGCCCAGGGAGGTGGTGAAAACACCATCCCTGGAAAGTGTCCAAAAACCATGTAACTATGATGCCTAGGGACATGGTTTCGTGGTGGGCATGGAAGTGCTGAGTGGACAGCTAGACGATGATTTCAGAGGTCTTTTCCAACCATAATGTTCCTATGGTTGTGTTGTAATGGGTAAAAAAACCTGCATAGTGATGTAAATCTCAAGAGAATTGTTCTTTCCAGATGCTCTCAGTATTACTTTAATCTTCATGAGCAAGGAGTTTACCTAAGAATTATTCTGCAGTCTCCACAGAGTGAATTTCACAGGCTTAACTAGAGAAATTTAGAAGTTCTGATTGCCAAAACCTTTCTTCTGATAAACACAGAACCAGGGAGTGGTTGAGGTTGGAAGGTGCCTCTGCTACTTCAATGTCCCTACTCAAACAAGGTTAACTAGATCAAGTTCCTCAGAGCTGGACCCACTCAGATTTTTAATATCTCCAAGGGCAGAGACTCCACTGCCTCTGTTTTAACCATGCACACGAGGACTGGACGCTGGCACAAAGACTCCATAATCACTGACCTTCACAGCTGACCAGAGAAACAAGCAAAAGCAAGAAAGCACATAAAATATGTATATCTTAAATTACAGCATGACTTGCAATTTAGTAAAAGCCAATTCTACCCATTAATACCCCAGAAATCACTGAAATCAGAGCATATATGCTAGTATAATCAACCTATTATTATAACATGACCTCACGATTCACAGTTCACATGAACAATATCCATTTCATGGTTTCACTCTAATAAAAATGTAATGAAATTATCCTTTTAAGTATAAATCTCTGTTTTCCTGCTTACTTTAATGAGCTAAGAACTACATGCTGCATCCTACAACCATACTTTAAAGAATCCTAAAGGTTGCCAGCTAAAACACTGCTCACTTTAAATATTTCAGCATATTTAGAAAGAAGTAGCTGATGGTTTGTGCTTCTTTAATATCTGATCAAAAGAACAAGAATTTGCTTTTTCTCAAGAGTCATCCTAGTGTCCTATCACTGGGTTAGTAACATTGCGGCGGCGGGGGGGGGGAAATCACAATCACGTTTAACATCGTAGGATCAAGCTGAGAAAATTCACCAAAAGCCATTTAAAAAGGAATGTCATGCTATCAAAAGAAACTCGATTTTTTTTTGACACAAGCTATTCAAATGTCTACTATAGGAGAAGTTTTGTTCTTTGCTTCAGAGGACAGTTACACCACTCTAAGAGCACCAAGCAGCAGCACAAGCAGAGACAGGCTGCAGCAGTTCTAACATAGAGTGGGCCACCACCACCCCTTCTGAATAGCAAGCAGCAATGGGACTCAGCATCTCCTCTGCAGAGTGGGTGGTGCTACTCACTAGTAAATAAGGAAAATCCATTTCTTATTGTATATGTTCATAGAATATAGCCTCAAGATGTTCAAACAATATTTAGACACAAATATTTCCATATCAGAATTCCCTGGTCCTGTCCTAGGATTTCACCAGAGAAAATGCAGCTTTCTGATGCACAAGATGTGCAGTATATTGTAAAATACAGAAGCAGGGAGGTGTTTTTATGGAGAAATAAAGGCATGCAGTTTATTTACCATACAGAGTGTGGAAGATTCTTCCTCAGATTACAACACTGAAAATTCATGAAATCATTCTAAATATGCCAGTGAACAGAGGAATAATCTGGCCTCTTCTGTGTGCTGTGCATTTACTTAGGCTCAGAAGAAAGGTGAAAAGAGCAATCTTTCTCCTAAATTCCTTTTGAACATAAACTTCATTGCACTCACCTAGCTGAAACATAACTTAGGTTAATGGTGCCACCTGGTGACAAGCCTTCCTCGCTGTTCCCAGACCTTGTCAAGCAAGAAGAAATAAATTCATTTGCTGTGAGTCTTCCTCTCAAAACAAACCCCTCAAAAACCTGCATCAACTGCAATAACGACTTGTCCTAAGGAGCATAGTGTATTGTACACATACAAAGGGCAATAAACAACAGGAAAAAAAGTTTCATTTTAGAGATTACCACACACTGGGAGTTACTAGCTTGTGAAGAGAATTCATAGTACATAAAGGAAAAAAGGAGAAATAACATTCATTTATCTGATTTTACTGATGATGAGGGAGCCAGGCATTTTGTCTAGCTCAAAAACTTCTTGCTCAGTGCAGTAGTGTGTGAGGTTTTAGAACCACCTGGTAGGATTTTACTACTCTCATGACTGCAGTCCCTAAATAGAACTTGAGTGTTTGAGCCTCATGCTCTTTGCACCATACCTGTCAGTAATTACTCACATGAGAAATTAATTCTGAAGCCATCAATTGCTCTGTGCATCTCTCTGTGTGTTGCAACACTGCTGAACATGATCACAAAATACAAGGGAAGGTTTCTTTTCTGAGCTCAGACTCTCACCCTGTTTCCTCAAGGTAAATCAGAATTTACACAGCACGTAACAACACGTTGTGGGGGAAGCACCTGCGGATGTGGTTATGCCAAGCAGGGATGGAATCTTTACTCAGAAAGAGGCAAGATCAGAGGATAGAGCAAAGAATTTACATATGGATAGTTTTAAACTGCTAAAATTTAAAAGGATGTGTAGAGAAGACCAACAGAAATGGAGAGAGGAACTTATATTTTGTAGGAGCTGCCTGGGCATAAAGTGGAGAAAGACAAATGACATCACATCACTCAACTTACAGCTGTTATAATAGTTGTAGAATAAAATATCCAGAATTGGAGTTATAGATCATATTGACGATTTCTCTGCGGCTTGCCTCATATGCAAAATACAAGTTCCCAACAATCACAACCACCAGCTTAATTACATTACAGTAATGGTTACAGGTGAAAACAGTCATTTAGGAGTCCCATTGCATCTTTACTCCTACCACAGAATCCTATTTAACACTTACAGCTCCAAACCTGCACAATTCAGCAGCACAAATGCTGACTAGTCCATTACGAAAAAGAGGTCATTTAATAGCAAAAAACAAACAGAAAAAAAGGCTTATTTAAAGGCAGTATACATGTACTGTGGTTCACCATGCTCACCCAAAATCTGCTATTTTTTTACTACACTCAGCATTTTGGAAGGACACATGAAAGTACTGGACAAATATAACTGTATTAATGATATTCTGTGGTTTTGAATAAAGGAAAACTGCATCCCTTCACATCCTCCCTCCCCACCCCCAGGAACCTTTACAGTCTGGGATTTCCCTTCTATGGAACCTGATCAGAGACCTCCTTAATTTAACAAAATATGACTATTTCAGCTGAATTATGGATATTCTTCTTAGAGGCCTACTTCACACAATACAGTCACATGCTGAATATGTAAATTATACAAGCATCCATATCCTTGATTTATATGACTATTTAACCAAACTGGCATAATAAATACATCTAGTTAGATACTTGCAGTAAGTGTGCAGCTGTCTGGAAGGAGGTACAAAATCATCATCAATGAAATCCAAACTGCAGCTGTCATTAATCAAAGCTTTGCCCTTGAACATTCATCACTGTGAAACTGCTGTAACAAAGTGGACTTTTACTGATGTTCGGGATGGGAAGATTATACTTCCTTAAAACAGTTCAAGTTCTGTAGTGGTGCAGATGCTGTGAAAAAGCCAGTTCTCATGTTTGCTCTCATCACAGCAAATAAGAGGAAGAAAGAGCATCGAAACGTTGTGGAACACAAATTATCTGTAAAATGCTGCATATTTAAGTGTTGAACTTTTGCATGGTGTGCAGAAAATCCCTATTGAAAGCATTCTCGTTTAACAGAAATAATTTACATTTCTTGAATCAATAAACTGGAGATAATGCTGGAGAAAACAAGAAATCAGGAAAGATTTGATTGTTAGGTCAAATGAAGATATTTGCAATATTGAAAAGTTGGTGTAGAAGGACCTTTAGTCAAGATGAAGTTCAATTTTTAAAGATATGCTAATGACTGCATCCTTTGATCAGAAAAGAGCAGTGGCCGTCAAAATTATTCACCCAGTGGACTAAGCTTGGATTCATACTTCAAAATTCTTTTGGCCTCCAGAACAGAGCAGCCACATACGTTGATTTCTAGGGATGATCCTAGGCTGTGAATTGTTTGGGAGAACTCTGTCAGATGGGCCAAAACCTTGTCAAAAACCATTAAGCAACTTTACAATATAGATGATTGTCTGTTCCTGGGTTAATTCACAAATAAAGACATTTCCAAACAGATCTCAGGTGTCATTATATTCTTAGAGAGTGCCTTGTTGGGTGGTGAGAGTGAGCACATGGGCAGTTAACTTGCTGGAAATCCATACTCCCGCTTGCCTTGCAGTGACAATGTCATGTAACCATACTTGAAGTGAACTACTGAGAATTTGCTGACTGCAGCTTCTTCTGCATTCATCAGCCATCTGTTCAGTCCAAGCATTTGTGTATATTGCTTGCACATGCAATCTGCACCACTTCACTGGATGCTGGTTTACAAGAATGTTATCCAGTTTAGAAGCAGCAGAGATTCCCTGTCACCCTCAGCTGTACAGCCACCCACCAAAGGTTTCAGATTCACTTATGGTGCTATTGACAGCCTTTAAGGATATAACCTAAACACAGCAAATTCTTGAAGTCTTATCACTGCACAATGGAAATTGTACCTCAAAACAAAATGCCGTGATTTAGGTCAAGAATTATTGTAGTTTTATTATTGTTGTATTATTGTATTCTATCATTTAGTGAACATTTCTCCCAAACCTTGTTCTTTGCCCGACACTTGTTAAATAGCTCCTGGTTTGGGAAAAAGCACTGCATTTTGTTAAACAGTTCTAGTATATAGCAATACCCTATGAGCAATGGTCCCGAGCTAGATGATTACCATGTCTCTCAAGACCAATGATTTTCAGGGAAGACAAGTAAGAGGAATTGTAATATTCTCTAAGGCTCTTTTGCAGCAAAAAGAAGAGATCTGGCAAAGCAAATACCTCAAGCTATAATCTCTTTCCTTTTCATCATTACTATTTTTGTACTACTGTTTTTCAAACAGATGAAGAGGACTGGCACGGAAGAAGCTGGAGGAAGTTGACAATTTGAATGAATGACAAACCTAAAAAATGCATTTGAGAATTGTGAAGAGAAGATTTCTGTGCAGGAACATCCATATCTCTTATCCTTCGGCAGGGCTTAGCATGTGTTTGTCTTCCATGATGACACAAGTTCTCTATCAAAGGAAGGTCCATCCAGAAACTTTAATATAAAATTTATTTGAGTGCAAAGCTTGCATAATATGAATTCTGGCAGAAAAATCTTGCCGTTTCTGTATTTATTATTCTCAAAAGTTGTGCTGGATGAGAGCACTTTGCCGGCACAGGTTATCTTACAAACCTGATGTAACCACATGACACAATTCTTATTACAAGTTATTGTTAAGTGTATTCAAATTTATAACAAACTTTGAAAATGTGTTTATCATATTGAGAATTGAGTATNAGCACAGGTTATCTTACAAAAAAAATGTGTTTATCATATTGAGAATTGAGTATACACATCCTAGCATTCCTATGTCTTTGTCTCTAATCCTTTACTTACCACCCACACTGCTTAGCAGAAGTTCTGAAGTGGCCCTTTTGTTTACCCAGATGTCCTCCACTACTACTAAGTTGTCTTGATTTAATGCCAACTCCCCATTTAAATGCAAAATATACCTGGCATAACATCATTACAGCACTATTATTGTATTGTGCCTCAAATCCCCATCCCTGTTTCTCCAGAGATCCATCTCCTCACCACCTGAAAATCAATATACAAAGCTACAAGCACAAATACAAATCTGGTGTTTGACAAAAGGCCACTGGAGTTCATTTCCAAGACCTCTTCAGTGAAAGCAAAGACAACCCACAATAAAATAATGTACAAAGAGAGAACTGGCTGCATGGCCTTATTTCAGGGACCTTCACAATATATTCTAACATTACACCAAGAAAGCCTACATTCTCTAGGCAAATGCTGAAGGACACCCCACAGCACTCTGGTACTTCAGGAGATGGTTGACAACCTGGAGCTGAGGAGCAGTATGTCAAAGAAGAGGTGATTTCCCCCAAAAAGGCACAAATCCCACCTTTCCATCTCAACTGAAGAGGTCAAAGGTGAAAATGTTGTGAATTGAGGAGAATACTTAATTTACAATCTCTTTTTTTAATTTGCCAATTAGTTCTATTGATTTTCTCCTTCACCTGAAATTTTGAAAGGAAGAAATGATCCCAAAAGAGAAGGTCACAAGTTGCATAAGGGACAATACAAAGGCACTCCAACAGGAGAATGGTGCTTGGCAGTAGGTCCCAAGCAAAAAAGTCTTACATGATAAACAAAGCACTTGACAAAGCTAAACAAATAGTTCTTGTCCCTGACCATTCCCCAGAGCCCTGGAAGTGACTATCTCATTAAAGTTCTGGATGTTCTTATCCAATATTTACAGTCCTGTTTTTAGGTTACTCTAACAACAGTTATAGTCCCAGACAAGTAGCCAATAAAAGATGCATGTATTTTAATTTGTGTGGAGTATCTACTAGGTTTCTTACATTGTCACCAAGAAACCTCCCTTAATTCCCAGGAATCACAGACAAAGCTTTTGAGAGATCTTGTCCTTCTTGCACACATGAACCTTTGTCCAAACTAAAAGACAATTTCCAGTAATGAATAGATTTGTAAAAATAAAAATTTATCATAAGTGATGCAAAAATACAGAGCTACATATTTATTAGTAATGTGTACAGCAATAAAAGCTCATTGCCCCCTCCTATTTCTCTATGTCCCAATTTCTAATTACTGCTTGTCATTTTCTGACTCACTGCCTCTAGGTGAATATCCTATCCCATCTTCCACATCAAAGGCAACAAAACTAAATGAGAACAGAGCCCTGACTGAGTCTAAATTCTCTCTAAGAGAATGAAACCAGACAATGTTTTCCATTATAACTTGAGCCTGACAGCATGAATCTGGATGATCTCATGGATTCCTTCCTCAGTTGAGCTCCGTGTTCAGTCACAATTGTCCTACAAGGTCTTGGGTCAGTCACTAAAGCCTTTGTTCAGCTCAGCTGGGTTTTGTAATGTGTAAACAAAGTCCCAGCAGTGCCATGGACAATTGGGCTACATGCCACAAGGATGAGGCTCCTCAGGAGACTTCTATGTTTAGATGTCTCATTCTCATCAGACACATGGACTGGAATGATGCTTAGGTGTCAGATAGAGACACTGAACCATAGCCAGATGCAGGGTTAGGGACAACTGTAAACATAGACCTCTTTTTTGATTAAATGAGGAATATTAGTTATCCCTATATTCCAGAGGAGGACTGTGAAGGTATAGTCTTAAAAATAAAAAGGCACTCCTCTGAAGATCACCTAAATCTCTCAGATTGGTTGCCCTTGTTGCAAACTCAGGTAACATTTTAGGAAATATAATGTTGACCTCACATAACACCATCCATTTTAGAATGCTTTATATACCCTGTGTTATGAGCAAAAATTAACAGTCTAAAAGAGCTTTCTAATTCCTCATCTAATGAGACTCTATACAGAAAAGCAGCTGGAGTTCCTGCTCATAAACTCCTTCCTATAATTACAAGATAGGCAAAAGAGTTAGGCTTTCTAATCACAATAAATTACCAAGCAGAAAATGTAACAAAAATCTAACAAGGTCTCTCTGTATTGCATTGTGTTAATACAACCTTTTTAAATTACCATCTATTGAAAAATGCCATGCATGCAACTAATTAAGTAAAGAATGTTTTTCTCAGATTAAGTAGAGCACCTACATTTCTGCAATTAATATACATTTGGAAAGTGTCCTTAATCAGCTCCCATTCAAAGATGGGAAGAGAAATCAAGTCAGCATTATAGAAAGTTTTGTGTGATCGCTCTCAAGTGGATTTAAGAAACGGTCAACAGGGCCAGGTAAAGGAGCTCTAACTTAAACATTGCTGTGCACAATCATAGTGCCTTTCATCCAAGGACTTAGTGCATTTGATAATACTAATTAACTCCCATACTGCTGCTGTGAACTAGGCAAGGGATATATTTAAGTAACACTTCATTTGCTACTGCAATGCATTCCCCCTTTCCGCTCTCAAGCAGGATGCAGCAGCTGTTTAACAACACACATGAATATTAAACAAGAGTTGCAAAGAAAAAGAAGGAATATTTAATCCAAAAGAAATCCTAGAGGGATTTACATGGTTTGAAAGCAATTACTTAAAGCGACGGCACCCAAACTCTGTGGGTGACTTTGTTCTCCTTCAGCCACCTCCATTTTAAATTCAAATTTGCTGTGGCTATTAATGCTATTGGAGGATCTTGAAGGCAGTCTCTTACCTCTGAGCTGCAGAGAAAGGAACACTGGAGCAAAATCCAGGCCAAAATCTTGCTTTTATTTTGATGAAATATGCCAGGGGACTTAAGTGATTGCATCACACTAAGATTTTGGTTTTATACTGTTCAAAGACGATATAAATAGCTGGTTGGACTTCAGAGGAGTCAATAATTAAGCACTCAAACAGCTATTCCTCCCATCCAAACACTAAGTGATGAGCCCTTAATTACAACAAATCCTACCCAGTACAGAGCACTGTACTTAGGAGCAGTGGCCATTGACTGGCTCAGGGTTTCTGGCTCCTTTCTCTTGGTGGTTGCATCAATGGGCTGTACATGGCTGGGCACACCTCTTGCCAGTGCAGAGAATTCACTGCCTGGAAGTCACAGTTCTGGGGAAAACTGTGGTTTGCACAATGTTATCTCAGCCTCATGTCCTACACTACGGGTAAACCTCTTTACAGTCTCACAGTGCCTCACCTACTTAATATCTAGCTGTCTCAATATGAAGACTAAGTTCTTGCTCAGGCCAATGAAAAATGTTAAAGATATAGATTCATAATAGGACAAAATTTGCTAAGCAGCCATTCAAACACTGCAACAGGGATGTTACAGTCTGTGCAGCAGAAACCAAAGAGAAAGAGCAGACAGCTTTCCTTTACTGTGAAACAATCACCAGTTGTTTCTTGTTGTGAGAAAAAAAAAAAGCATTTAAACAAGCTCAGCATTAGTTCTGTACCTAAATGTATCTACAAATTTCTTTACTATTTCAATAGTCTCTGTTGGAATGAGTGGAGGCATTTTGCCAAGGAAATCACGGGAGTTATCCCAGTAAATATGTCATTTAAACACACTTTGTGTCCCTCAAATACAATTTTACAGGCTTTTCCTAAACTAGAGAAATTTAACCACCTAGCCCATGCTGACAGGGCATCCAAATTACTTGCTTAGTCTTACACCAAATCTACATCAGTATTAGGATTATATTAACAGCTTAACTTGTACTCAAGTTATTAACCAGAAACACTTCTGGCAGGCAAGCCAAACATTCATCTTAACTGAAAACATCATGTCTATTTTTCCATCAAATTAATAAATGAGGTCACCAGATGGCCTTTTTAGGATCATTGAGTTGGATTTCTTGGGTCTTGTGTTCCTTGTATGCTTTAGCACTAAGATAAAAATCCTTATGAGTTCTGGCACATGACATGAATCATTCACCCAGTGCTGGCACTCTCACATGACCAAAACACCTCTAACAACAGCTGAGTGACACAAACACAGACTCCTTTCCTGAATCAGGTCTCCCATATTCACAACACATGACAGCAGACCTGGGACCATGTGGAGCAGTTGTAAAAAGACTTTCCATTTGACATGCACTAATGAATTCACTCTCCTAAATAAAATTTATTTCTTAGAAAGGTCAAGTGTCTTTTACCGAATGGTTAATTTTGCAGCCAGGTATTCAACCTGCCAGATGGGCACTGTGGTAATATTAATCACCATTTTATGTAGTTAAAATTTGACCCAGCAGAATATTAGCATATTTCTCCTCTTCAGTGTTGAGGAACAGGAATAAACCTTCATATGACTGATTTGAAAGAGACCATACTAGGCAGGACTTCACTTGACCTGACAGTGAATCTCTGTAGGGCCACTACTCCCTTGTTTCTGCAGTGGGCTTCCCAAAAGAGAAAACAAATCTTAAATGTTTTCCCAAATCCTTTAGGCTTCTGAATAGAAAACCATCCCACATCCACACCTTGGATTGAAGAAATATGCATTTTGTTTAGATATATTGCACAAAATTGTAGTCTGAGCACTGCTGGACATTTGGGTGAAGTTTGATGGTGGTACATTTAAATTGCTTAGTACTTTGGAGGCTGATCCATACTTAGAGAGCACACATGCTACTGCAATGTGGATCTTAAATGGAGTTACTCATTTCTATGTTGACAAATCCTCCATGCTTCCTGGATATATTTATCTTTACCTGAAACTAAGCAAGTCTTTGGACAGCTAAGCAATTAGCACAAACAGATGCTGCTGAGAGATGTCGTGCTCCTGCTTACTTTGGCATTAGGGCTAGTTGAATCTTTTTGAGCAAGCCCAAAAGATAGTCAGTGGCTGAAAGTATCTTGCATTCAGGTGTTCATGGGATAAACATCATCCAGTAAGAGATAAAACATACCTGTAAGACCATAACACATTATCTAATCTCACAAAAGCCCTAGTGATTCTCAGAAGTTATTATACACTTCCGCTATGCAATCCATAACATTTTGAAACAGAAAACACTATACTTACTGCAGACAAAATAAACACCAGCAGATACATATTTTTTGAAATCAATGTTACCACAAGATGTCACTCTAAACTTTGTTTAGAGAAAGGATTTGACTACTTCAGCTTTAAAGAGATGAAAGTTACTTTTTCTCCAAGTACATTTATTTCCTTTCAAATTTTATTTACAAAACATAAATTAAGTGCTTATTGCGGGGGGGACCTAAACACACATGAGAAATACAGTCTACCACACCAAAAGTCACTGGTAAATCCTCAGAAGTCAGGCTGGGTATGAAATTATGATAAGAATCAAAACAGAGCAATTTTTTCGGTTTAGAGGTTAAAGAAGAAACAGAACAAAATGACAGTTTTGTATTGCAGTTCAACACCTGTGATTAAAAATAATTCAAGAAAAAGCAAGCCCTGGGAGAAAATATCCACTACACAATGCAGCTCTGCATCTATCCCTCTGTCTCACTGTAATTAGGTCAGATTTCTCCTGCTATCTAATTACTATCTGTTTTGAAAGCTACTCCCCTACAACAATTCCTCTTGCTACATGCAAGTGCTTGGATTCTGGGAAGACACTGAATCTCCTAACAAATTTCCTAATGAAAATGAACATTCATATGTATGAATATATATATGTGTAAAAATATGCAATTATATCAAGCATGTGTATACACACATGCATGTGTATATATATATATACACATAATATTATGAATATATGTAATTTGTACACAAATAGATAGACAGATAGATAACACACATTTTGATGGGAGAAGGCAACAAGGGCACTCTTGAACCACATCCCCATCTATCTGTGGTGGAGGCAGACAACTGGCCCAGGGCATGCAGCAAGGCAGAGGTAGAGTCAGGATCTGGAAGTGAGTCCTCTGAGCAAAACCATTCTAAACCCATCTGCTCTGACATTTCCATTATCAGTAGTTCACCAAAAATGATGGTGATCCCAATTCCACTACCTCCAACAAATATGCCTTCAAAGCACTTACTTTGCAGAAGAAAACCATCTAATTAATCTAAGCTATCTAACTATTGGGACACTGGGACAAAAGCAAGATCTAAGAGAAAGAAACAGTGCCTTTGGTAGTGTCAGGATCACCATTAGCTCAAGTGGGAAGTATGGTGTGAAGTGTCCAACAGTTCTGATCTCATTTTAAAACGTGTGATCAATCTAATCACACAATAGACTGCAATGAAAAGCTCCTTTTACTAGCCTTAAAGTCAAGGAAATCACCACACAAAATTAACTTCAAAACACAAGGTTGCAAAGCACAGTCTCAAGGTTAGAAAGTGTCACAATTTAAGTATATGGTCACATACTATTTTTCTCTCTGCTCTGACACTTTACACAGTATATGGGCCTGCTCTGGGGAAGCTGTCTGAGCAACCTTTGCAGCATTTATCTCAGGAGCTCAAAGGCTGAAAGCAGTAAGAAGATTTCAAGAAGGTTCTTTAGTGTAAGAGCATTAAACGCCACCCTAGGAATTAGATCCTACTTCTGATCCCTACAAAGAGTCTCACTGATGGTCAAGAAGTCACATACACTCTTTTTTGAAAATGATCATCCATCTGATGATCCTCATCTTTTAAGTGCCCAAAATGAGACACTGGGACAGTCTTGCTGTAATAATGATACTCCTTGCTGCAGCTGGAGCTGTGGTCAGACATTAGAAGTGGTGCCTGTGGTGATGTATCAGGTCAGAAGTGTCTCCAATCAGGCTCCTAAAACAAGTAGATATTTTTACCTCTATTTCTCAGGGCTTCAGTACCACCTCCACAGCAAAGAACTACAATCAGCTCATCACACAGTAAAAAATGATGGGAAAGCAATGGATTGAACACTTGCTCATGTGCTGAGTCCTACCTCTTCTGCACACTGAATGAAGCAGGAAGGAAGAAGAAGGAGGAAAACAGTTTGGGGTCA
The DNA here is from genome assembly GCA_013396975.1 of Bucco capensis. Lineage (NCBI taxonomy): Eukaryota > Metazoa > Chordata > Aves > Piciformes > Bucconidae > Bucco > Bucco capensis. Next base: position 854,472 of record VWZO01015516.1, read on the forward strand.
AATAAATAAGAAGTGCCACACTAAGCGGCACAGGAATTGATTTCAGTTTGCAGAGGTTACCTTAGCTCTAGCACTGCCCTACCTCTGACCACAGGCCTAGTTCTTTTCAATTGTTGTGAAATATGATGTCACTTCTGTGTAGCACAACAGAATGATAATTATTGTCAAAGCTGTTTTCTGTGTGTAATGCCTGGGATTTTATGAAGTAGTGCCTTAACTACATCAGCAGAAATTCAAAACCACACAACTATGATGATAAAACGGAGACAGGAAAGAATAAATGAAAGATGTAAACTCAGCCTTCTTTGAAAAAAGCTCACAATTATCTCAGTGGCAGATTAGTGTGACAGAGCCTGAACACAGACACAGAAAATGGACCACAACAGAATAAACATACAATGGGAATGAACAATAGTCTGCAGTATTTCTTGTCAAGACATTTTAATATCCACCAGAGCTTCAAAGTACAGAATCACACCTGATTAAACTACAGTAGAAGTCTGAGATATGATATCCATTGCTAGCTGTTACTATATATATCATGTATTATGTGTATATATACACAAAAATATATATACATATATGTATATGTAGAATTAACTTGTTTACTTTCATGCATCTTACTATTCAGTGCTAAATCTCAACTGCCCTTATTCACTGGCTCCCACAACACTGGAAGCACAGGATTAAGAAAGAGTCCTGAGATTCCAGAAGAGCCACAGGGGTGGCACCAGACAACAGATTTGGCTCATTTATAACACCTTTGAAAACCAGAAGGTATAACACTCTAACGCTAAAATGTTTCTGTGCTTTCAAAACCACCATACAATTTCTTAAGTTCTATTCACTAAACAAAAATCAAATCACAACCTAGCCTAAAATGACTCTGCAGGCTAAAACATTAGAGAGGCAGAACAGCTCTGCTATTTTAGAGACAAAAATAAACACTAGGATTACTGATGGAACAGCTTGCTCCAGATTATTTTCTTCCATTTTATTAGTAGATGTACAAACTACATTAGCAAGATATAAATCCAGTCTTCTTTATTTTCTTTTATATTCCCTCAGCTTGAAAAAGGAGAATACATTATTCAAAATAAAAACAGATTATCTAAATAAATCTCTTATTAACTTTTCTCTAGTTCTCATCACAAACCAGTAATAAAGAGCTATCCCTATTTATGCAAAGAGAAAGAAAAGCTTCACACTGGGACAGCAGCCACACAGCAACAGCTGCTGTGACTGCATTTTATTAATTTAATTATACATTGAATCCATATGGCCAAAGCACACTTAAAAAATAAAATAAAACAATACTATAGGAACAAAACCCAGCTTTTATTCCTTGTTGGATATTGAAAACTAAGAAGCTCAACAATTATCACAATGCTCATATCAAAAACTGATCTTAAAAATGGTTTATTTCCAACCATAGCTTTTGCATTTTGAATGAGAAAAGCCCACAATGCTTCTGAATTCCTTGTCTGAGATGTAAATGTTACCATTCATTGGTTAAAAGGCAGCAAAACACAAGCAGAGGGTTGCATTAGGATTACAAGTGATTATGTATTACCTAGGTTGTATCAGTGCTGTAATCGGTTTCTTCTTGTACACAGATAGTCTGAGAATCCAAATACAGACCTGGGCTGGGATTCTGAATCTTTCCGAGTCCATCACTATTCATATCCAGCATTTTTGTGCAATTCTTCAAGGAAAAGGTCAACAGCAAGGATGACATCCCAATTAAAATCACCACAAATGTAAGAGGTATTAGAGCTTTGCTTTTCGATTAAGGTCTTTTCTGGTAATTCACAAACTTCTAATATTTAAATTCTTTCAAACAAAAAAACAAGATTCGCACATCTTCACACACATACCTTCCAAGATTCCCACATCTTCACACACATACCTTCCCTCACATCTCAAGGTTGCCAACCAAGAAGAGGGAGTGCCATGCCCTGGCTCTATTTGCTCCTTATCTCCAACTAGTGAGGCATCACTGTAACACTCAGTAAGTCCCAAAGGCTAAAGCAATTCTGAGATTTTCAGAGATTCAGAAATATTTCAGCTCCTCTGTAACAGACAAAACTAAGAAAGACTGGGTAACATTTCAGACCTCAGTGAAACCTCCCTCTCTGGGTATCCTCAGCCTGATTTCCCTATAGTAATGCAATGTCTGTCTTTTTCCTTCATGTGTATCTGTCTGCCAGCTCTCACCAGCTAACTTTGAACCCTCTGCTTAGCATCAATGCAACTTAAAAGAAGATGCCTTGTCTCCATTGAAGGATGTACAGGCACCATGAGGTGGAGAGAGTTAGCAGAGCTGGAGAGAAAAAACACTACAGGGGAAATTGCACTGCCATTGAAGCAAAAACAGTGGTGGGCCAAAATCCCTGGAAATCAGTTACATTAGATCTGCCTTTTTTTTTTCTGAACAAATAGTTCTCCCTATGTGACCAACATGGGTTAGCTCCTCAATCTGGCTGCAATGCAGCCCCTAGCTGATAAAAAAAATCCCATGGCTTCAAAGCATGCTGAAGATCTAGCACTGCTACCTTTAGCTCTTTGAACAGACAGCGCAAATTTGCTTACTAAGAGAATTGGACTTCAAGAATAAAGCAGCTGCAGCTGTCTTCAGGCAAAACAAAAGCTGCCCTTGAATTTAAATTTCAGCTCTGCTGTAATTTATGCCGCAACAAAGAAAGATGCCAGCTTGGGAAAGTAGGGCTCTGTGTGGAGTAATAACAGGCTTCCCCATTGTCAGAGATGTCATTTCAGTGCCTCTCAAATGTGACAGAGCACTGAAGGGGTTTTGCATGTTTCTTTTGCTCCTCGACATTTGTAATAGTCAGGGAGGAATTCAGTATTTTTAGATATGGCTATAGAAGAATACATCTCAGTCAGGGAAGATCTGAGTATACATCTCTGGAAGAATCACTCCAACAAATGATCCAAGGCAAGCAAAGTCAATGGGATTTTTTTCACTGACTTAGTGAATGCTGGATTCAGGCCCTCAACAAGAGGATTGCCTAATGTCCCTAGGACGGATGCAGGCTTGGCTGCACAGGACTAACTCCCAAGGAATTCAGTGTCTTTACAGGAGGTGAAATAGTCTGACATGACTAGAATACAGCTCACTGAGATTAAGGCTGGACAACAATATATATGATCAGTGCTTTACATTCAGGAGCACTGCAAGAACCTAAGCACACCAAACACATAAGTGAGCTAAAAACATCTACTGAGAGTGAGCTTGGCAAATATGAACACATAACACCAAAGATTGTGCTTTCCTACTGAAAAGTTTCCCATTACAGCAGTTCATTTAACATCCTTTTGTCCCTGAAGCACTGACACAGCACTACATGCTGAGATACAATACAATCTTGAGAAAGATTGGAACTAGCAAGGGCCATCATCACCATAGAAAGGTGATTGTCAATCACATCCTCCATTCTGATATCCTCAACTCTAGGAACCGTGTGAAATCTGACATCACCTTGTTTTCTGTGATGCCATGAATGTCAAATCTTAGATCTCTAAATATAGGCAGTGGCATAGATGACCAGTAAATTCTATAATCCTTACAGTAATGTTTACTATAGCAATTTGCAACTTTTAAGACAGGTGATTTTATAACACTCACATCATTTCACATTAAAAAAAGGTTATGTAGATTTTAATTGAAAATATACTGGCTTACAATTCAGGCAAAGTTACGTAAGCAGGAGAAAAAAAACCATCAACCATGGTCTCAAAGTCGTCAGGAAATACGTCATCTCCACTGCAGATTGGGTTTATCCGAATTTTACAAAAACCTATTGAAATCAGTTTTTACCTAATACTGCATAAGATGATTACAGCTATTTGTGGCACTTTAATTCCTGCTAGAAACAAAATGATGTTTTATAGAGATGTATCTACAAAAAAAACCCCACCAAAACCAAACAACCCTGACATAAACCTCTTTCATCCATTCTCATTCCGCAGAACAGTCTTCTAAGCTGTAAAATCATGCACTTCTCCTAATGAAATGAGAGCTAAACAAATACAGAGGAGAGGTTTTCCAAAATAAACTGTACTCAACGATGCATTACATTATAAAAATTGATTAAGTTTCATTAAGAACAGAACTCTAAAAAAAAGTTGGGTCATTTTGATATATCCAGATGATTATTACTACTCTCTTACATGGGCTTCCTTTTTTATCTCTGTATAATGCCTGCAAGATGCCCCATCATGAGACAATCCCAACAAACAAGGCATTTGGATTTCCACAGGTTTCATTTTCTCTTCCTTGCAAGGTTTTAAAAAAACAAATGTTCCCATCAGAAAGCGTGCTGCAATTTGAGAGGACTCTGATTTTAATATTGTCATGCTACAAATGAGCCTACAAAAAGCAAAAATCCTTATGACCTCACAATAGCAACAGTACCATAATTCCTCACTACACACTGAAGGATTGGTAAAATCCTTCTGGTGAAACTAATTTGGAATTAACTGAAGAGTAATGTCAATATCTAAACATGCATTCTTCCCCTTGCACTCTCCTCCTCTCCCCTTTTAGGGCTGGATTTTCAAAGCATTTTGTTTGGGTCACTGGGACTCCAGAGACAGCAGCTCCACATAGCACTTTGAAAATGTGCCTCTTAGCAACTAACTCAGCTGTGACTGAACACAGCAACACCAGCAAGAAGTCCAGCAACAAGAACAGCCCAAAGGGAGAAGGAACTGCCTTTAAACCAAAATTAAAATGTAGAAGAATAATCCTTCTGTAAATCACAGAACTATTCCTACAATATGTGTAGTCACTTCTTACATGTGTAGGAAATACAGATCAAAAATACTGAATCCTCATTTTTCTCATGTTACTCCCCTGTTCAGTAGTCCACAGTTAATATTTATGAAACATACTGAAAACCTAAACAATCATGTCTGCATGGAAAGCCCAAGTTCAAAGATGGCTAGTTGAATCAAATAATGCAACCATAAATTTGAGAACAAAAACAACTAGACATCACTAGATTTGAAAAGTGACTCTAATCGTTGTTATTTTTCTTTATCTATTCTTGTTATACCTGATTAAAGATATCCTAAAGATTTTTAAAGCATTTTGGAAGTTAGTGAAATTTAGCACACACTTAAAGAACAGGGATGGATGCAACAGCTAAATTTGTAAAGGAATCAAATTCTACTGAAGCTGTAGGACCTACAAAAACTGAATTTGGCACATAAAATTATGTTAACTTTATATCTGGTAAAAATGTATGCTGCTACATCCAGATTTTGTACAAAACCCCAGAGTTTTCATTAGCAATATTCAAAATATTCAAAAGATCCATAAATTCTGGATATAAACCAACATTTCACAGCTGTAAATGAGATCGAGATTTGGAAAGCACTGAACACTTGGACCCTGAAAATTATGTCTAATTAAGATCAGGCACTCAAAAAATGGATGCTTTCAAGACCATTAGACATTCTGTAACTACAAAAGAAAAAGAAACATTAGTAGTCAAGAATTTAAAAACAGACAAGAAGCTCTGCCTTAGGTATTGGTGTGATTCCTAGGTGAATGGAAGGAACTATGACTGAAAGCTAAAGCAGATGTCATAGAGGTGGGGTTTTTTTTAAATACTGACTACACAATAACCTCATTATTATGATGAGAGGTCACTCTTTTGTATTCTTCCAGAATCTAGACCAACCAAATAGCAAAACAAATGAAATAGCTTTGAACACGTCTTGTGATTCCCAAATCTCTTCCAAAAACCAGAAGCATTGAAGAACAAGGAAAAGTCATCCAAAGGCCTGCAAATTAAAATGCTATCTAAATTCCATGACACCACACTCCTCAATCTGTTATTGTGGCATTCAATAGATTTTATTCTTCAGATTCAACTTTTTCATTTCTGGCATATGTAATACATCAACAAATACTACAGCAAAGCCACACACAAAGCCACATGTTGTTAGAACACTTTGAAGGATTACTTCAAAGCACTGCAGAAGTAAATGTACAGCTAATTCTGGATGCACTGATGTGGCTTGTGCATTTACTTCTATATCCATAGATATCTTCATAAAAATGGCAAAGCAAAGTCCCATCTTTTTAAACTGTTTAGTTCAAATCTATTTATAACTATTTGGCAAATACCATTCAACTACGAATGTATTTCATTTTTTAAAGAAATACACAGCAAGAATATAAAACAATTAAAAAACATGTAGGGTTTATAAAATAAAGCTAACCGTTTTAAAGAAGCTGAGAAAAATTAAAAGTAAAATAGCATTGACATTATTTACTTCCATTTGCAGGAAATGCTGGAGACTGGTAACCTGCATTTGCCATAAATGCTACAGAAATTACTGAAACTCCTCCTAGACCTCCATCACCTTCACTGTAATAGTGCAGTATTGATGTGCTTCTACTTTTACAATATATATTCAATTTTTTTTTCCCTAACTGCTGTTAGAAATGTGCCTTTCAGACTAGTTCTGCACAAAAGGTGTAGATGTTTGTGAAGGAATAAAACACTGAGGGACCTATGCAATGTGAGTACAAGGGCAGAGGGACATAGAGTAAGGGTGGTGCCCAGTTACTGTTGCTACTTCCCATCACTGGCAGCACAGACACAGCAAGGTACAAAGGACAACAGGGATGCTACAGCAACTGGGTACATTCATGACCTTGAAAACATTATCTACAACAACTTATGGAAGTTATTTTATAAAAACCTCGAAAACACCAAGTGCTTGATTTTGAAAAATTCTGTCATGTACAAGGTGAAACGGGGACCTTCAAGTAAATGGAAGACAGACTGAGTGATACTCTACATCTATTTGAACACTGGGAACAATCTGCCAAAGTTTCACTGTGTCCTGCAGCATTTTTCCTGACTCATTTCCAGGTTTCTTTGGCTGTTATTTTTTCACAAAAATATAACACAAAAGACACAAAAATGTTAGATACTACTTGGTGCCAGCAAAATCAATGAAACTTTGGCCATTTGCCTTTGTGGAGATGGCTTCATCTTCAACTTTGCATAAATAATTATATCCTACTGCAGTTCAGTAACTTCCATTAAAGAGAGGAAAGCAACAAGGATTAGGAATAACCATTTGATGCTTTATCTTGCATGAGTGGTTTTTTTACTCTTTCTTACATTATAAATAAGAAAATACCTTTGAAATACCAGGTCACAGAGAACCTGATAGGATCATCTCAATGTGCTGTTCCATTGTAAACACAAATTAAACAGAGACCAATAGGAAAGTTACTAGGTCTGATCTATCTCTGGCCTTCAAGAGCATATATCTAGTATTAAATATTAGTACCTACCTAGAAGTGCCTGAAACAAGCTGCTCTTAAAGATGCCCATCACCTTTCTGATAGCTTTTTTCAGTTGTTGCTCTTCTGGCTTCCTTAATTTTTTGCAGTACTCTTCCAGCAGCACTAAAGCTCGGTCAGTATCTAAAAGCAAACAAGCACAGAAAAAGTCTTTTATTGGCTCTGGCAAGTATTTAAATGCTCAAACATTAACTTCACATTTCTAAAGGCATTGTTCACATTTTTAAGGAACATTTATCACAAATGTTGTTGCATTCTGTTGTTAGCTGTATGCCATGAGCCACACAGGCAAAAGGGAGAGACTAATAACAAGAGTTCAACTTTCATTTATCCAAAACCAGCTGGAACCTGAGAGGTCTGGATCAAATTACAATTTGCAGAAGCTACAAAATTATAGACAATAACTATTACGGGTACTTATGCAGAGAAACTGGCCTTAAAACACACTCAGAGAAGACATGAAAGTGTTTGTTTCACACCTGCAGCACTCAATTCTTTGTTCTCTGAACAGCGAATGTGTATTTGAAGGGCAGGTGTCCAAGAGTGCTGGTTGTTTCTATTGCCTCAATACATAAAATTGCTATCTACCTCTGGTAAAAATGAGACTTTGATAGTAGACTTTCATTCCTGAGTTGGCTCAAATGTAACAATCCAACCTTCCTGTAAGAGCCCAGAGAAACAAAGCTCTGTTTCTCCTACTGCTATTATCTTTGTGTAGTCATTTGCCAAGAGCATGAGTGGCAAGTAAAATTGTAGGAACTCAAAGCATCACCATCTTACATACAAGAAAACAGGAAAATGGAGAATCAGACTTCACCTTTCCTTCTCCCCTTCCTAACTAGCTCACTGAAATGTCCACACACATTTACCACACTGAAATATCCGCATACACTTTTGTAATTATATTGTCAAAAAGTTTGCAATAAGACTACAAAACAGTAAAAATAAACACAGATTAGTAATTGTAGTGAAACAAATGTCTCAATCTAAATCTCTTACAGTGAAGTTCATTACCAGGAGAGGCTCTGACAATTTAGAGGTAGATTAAACTCAATAAAGTACTGTAAAACACTTGGAAAGGCAAGACAGACTGCTTTTATCCTTCTTGTTTTTCTAAATAACCGAAAGAAAACCTCTTTTTCACTATATAAATATTGTTTATCCACAGATCTTGATGACTATGACTCCTATAGTGTGGGCCACATAGTGTGACAACTAGATGAATTCACAGCAGGGGCAGAGACACAACTTTTATTCTGTAAGCTGGTAACATTCTCAAATTAGAAAGAGGAAATATTTAATCAATTAGATATAATTTCTTTTCTTGTCTTCAGAGAAATTTCTACTGATCCCAGGCATTTTATCCGAGAAATAAAAAACAACAAAATAAAAAGAATTGTACTTAAATGCGTATATGAAAAAAAAAAATGCACATATATATATAAAATAAATGTATACATCACATATATATGAAGATTAGGGAGCATTTTATGACAGCATAGACATTTATACAACAAAGGAGTTCACAGTTCTCTATTGCAATCCCACCTTGATGGTATCTCCAAGAGGAATCCCTTCTTCTATGAGAGCTTTCCCTGGGGCAGCCAAGGGATAAGTAATTGCCTTGTTTTCACCTGAAGCCTGTAATGCACTTACGACCCATTTATAACTTACAGAGAGACCAGGTCTTTTAAAGGTCAAATTGCAACACCTGGGCTGGAGTTCCACTCAAATCAAAAGCATGTCCTCAAAACAAAGTTCTGAGTCCAAGTGGGATATGGTTAGGATATTCCCAAAACATAGTTAGGAATAAAGAACTAATTCTACATGTGAGCTTAGCTTCTTTTGCCTTGAAAACTCCAATCACATCATGCCTTTCACTGACCTCATGATTGTGTCTGACTCACCTGGGATGCCTGTGCTTTCATTTATATACTGAGAGTTCTCTGGCTGTCCTCAATAAAATAATTAGTTAATAACTTAAAGCATAGATTGGAATCAGGCATTCACCTTCCCAGTACAGACAGGCATATGCAAGGAATACATGATTGTATATTAAAGTGAAGAAGCAGAAAGTGGTGGAAAAACACTGCAAAGTATCCAGTACTGAGGATATTTTCTGGAAGTTGGACTATCTGAGAAATCAGGAAAATGGGATTTGAACACCTATTCCACACCAAAGAGTCACCCATCACTCCCTCTTTCTTAGTCACTTGGTGAAGCTTGCTGACATGCCCTCCTTCACTTACCATTCCTTCCCTAAAGTGTATGGGTTTTGTTTTTAAGAAAAGCTACAAAGAAGTAGCAGCCTTTCAGGGGTACGAGCAGAGTTTTTCTTTTCACTTATTATTTTTCAGTTCATCAAGATTGATATTTCATTATTTTCAAAAAACTCACTTTTGGTTGACCCCAAAAAAGCCCTAAATTCTACAAACTGAAAAAACCAGCAACACAGCACAGTTCTAGTGTTAAATCTAAATCCTGGCTAAATCCCAGATCAAGTAATTATCTTCCTGCCTAATTTTCCTCTCTAGCTTTAATAGGATACACTAACTTTTACTCTTTCTCTAAGCCCCTGCATGGAGTTGCAGCTTTCTCCTGCACAATCACACCTAGTAGCAGTGTTTGTAGTTTTCCTAGTAACTGTGATGGGTTGCATGTGCTAGGAGATTCAGCCACCCCTAGGCTACCCTGCTTTTGCTGAAAGCCACCACTGAAGTTCTAGTACCAACTGGAAACTTATCTTCTTCACCAGAAGTACTTGTCAGGGAGGGGAGCTCTGCAACCACTGCTACTGGAGCACTCCTGAAAAGCCAAGGGACTCGTGGAGACTGTCGAGTCTCCAGTCATCTTGGCGCGAGATTAGGCTTTCAAGAAAGCATCTCTCAGCCTCTTTGATTAACTTTGCTGGTTATAAATTAGTTGGGACTAGATCTGCATATGGATTTGTACAGTATTTAGCATGATGTGGCATAATCCTGTTCAGCACTGCCATACAGCATTCCTAACTCTGCAAAACAACCAAACAGAAATATGAAATAATACGATAAAGTGGAATGTCTGAAGAATATGAAGTACTCTCTCCAAGATAATAACTATCTTCAAATCCTGGTTTATACCCACAGACGAGGACATCCAGTACACAGCCTTTTGGGGCCATCTGACATCTACAAAATTTAATTCATATTCAGCTGCAAGGACTGACTGCCTGGACTGCAGCACAATAGTCAAATAAGAACCATATCCCCTGCCACCCAAATTAACACAAAGTTTCTGAGGACAAATTCCCACACATTCTTCTCATCAAGAAGAAAGGCAGACTGGTGGTTTTCAAGGACTGGATCAGTGTATGTATGGGATTACAATATCCAGTGGAGCATAGAGTTAATTTTTAGCAGCCAAAATAAGTGCTGTACCAATCCCTGGGTTTGCAGACAAATTTCTCTGCTTTGAACACCCACAAGTCTGCTGAGAGCTTCTGCTGCCTTCCCGAGGGGTGTGATTGTGTCACCCAGCTCCTGCTATGAAGCAAGATAGCTCAGAAGACAGAGCAAAAAAAAAAAAGCAACTATAATTCCAAACTCAGCAAGAACTGGAAACTTCTGCCTTGCACATGTAAGAAACCACAGCCAGCTGGTTAACACTGCTCTGCAGCAGCACAAGGTAGTATCAGGCAACAACTGCCTCTCAGGGAACACTAAGACTACACCAGTCTGCTGGTAAGTTTAGGATCGTGTTTGTATTTCTTTCCTCCCATTGGCATCACAGTTTGTGAATGAAAAGACCTATGGGGTGGCACAGTATGGAAAAATTTTGACTTAAATGAAAAATATTATTGTTTCATCAGTAAGAGATGTTTAATATCAGCTGAGATCTAACCCTGAGTTAAAATGAAGGGTTTTTATTTAAATGTCTTATTTTTTTCTAATTGCATCTGCTTCCTTTCCTAAGAGGCATTTTGATTATTTTGTGACTTGTGAAGTCTGTGGCATAGGTGACTTTTTACAGAAAAACAGGTGAAAACATTTCAGGAGATCTTTTCCAGCATCTGGACAAACAGAACTGGGAAAACGTAGAGCACTGAAGCTGGAGAAGGCATGAAGCATGCGGGAGGAAAAACAGAGGAGCCAAAATAGAAGTGAGAAGTGCATTCAGAACACAGAGAAAGAGAGCAACAAAATTTTCTCAGTGAAGTTTGATAACTTTAGAAGAAAAGGATCTCAAAAACTACTTTTATTTTGGCAGAGTTCACACCTTTGCTTAGATGACCACTGACAAAAAAAGCCAGAGGTCAGAGTGAACACTGCTCCTATTTTAAGAGTTCTTGATTTGATCCTCTGCTCTGGAAAGCTCAAAAAATTAAAATGAGTTTTTAAAGATCAATGGGAGGAGATGCAGTAGTTTGTAAGAAATTCCCAGGCAACCTGCCTGATCCAAGCTGAAACCATCAGTAACTCATTTACCTTTCTTAATCTTCACATACAACAGCAAACACCAAGAAATAAATCCTGTTAATACCCAATGCTCTGTGCACACAGAGGAGGTGTAAGCCAGTTAAATTTTAGAAAGAAACACAAGAAAGAGTACACTAAGATGGTTCAGAAAAACGCAAGCTGTAAGCTTCAATGCTTCAAAAGGCTTGAGAACTATCAGACAAATGGCAATCATAATAAATATATATATATACACACTTATGAGACATAATCTAGCAGATTCCCCAGAAGGAGAGCAAACAGGGAATATGTGGCCCTGCACAAACAAGAACACTCTCAGTATCTTGGGCCTCTCTCACCCACAAAAGGACTTTAACAAACTATCAAGAAAAGACAACATATGGGTTATGCAACCTGGAGGAAACATAAGGCATTACATATGTGACAAATACTAGCACCCAGTGTGACGAGCATTCACAACAAACAAGCAAAAGGGTAAAAATAACAGCTCCTGAGAGTATGCATGATATGTAAACCCATCTTCTGTCCTGCTAGGGAAAACAAGTGGACAGAAAAAAAGGGGATTTAATCATTTAGGGGATTATCAGGCAAGCTTATTTCTGGGGTTTCAGCCCTTAGGAACCAGACAGAATAGAATCATAGATCAGCACATAGAGGAGACTGACACATGGTTTGTGAAGATTAATCTTGGGCCAGTGGACAGAATCTTTCAAGAAATGGTATTTAAAGTTAAAGTTGCATTCTGAGTTGCCCTTGCTCTCTTCAAAAAGACCTGCAACATCTCTAAATTAACCATAGCCTTGAATTCTCTTCACAGACTAGATTCCTGAAAAACACCAATTTAGGAACAGTTGTCAAGCAGTGTTATTCTAGACCTTGATGCTGTCAGCAGACAAGAAATGGGCCACATCTTTCTGAGAAGAACTGTTATGCAAGTATAACAGCAAATTTCACAGAGCAAGGCAATATTATATGCCGAGGTATATTAAGAGAAAACCAGGCACCCAAATGCCAAGGGAAACTGGACTAGAGTAAGGAGGACCAGCAGCTCTGCCTGTTAACATGCAGTTGCACACATAGCCAGTGCAAAAGGCAGCAACCAGACAGCAGAAGTTGCACAGCAGTCTCTTGTTAGAGAATATTGATTTGTGCAGACAACGCAATGAACAGGGCTAAATGCTCTGCAAGTCAGATTGCTTTGAAGGGCATCAGCTATGCTCTGATGTGTCAGCTGAATTCTCCAAGAAACAGAAATTACAGACACAGAGAGCCTGGAGGAGCCCTCTCAGGTTTTCAGTTTACCTCTCTGCTGTGCAGAAGGACGCAGACTTACATTCATCCCCCAGATGCCTGTCTTAACTGCACTGGTGCCTCCTACAAAGTCAACAAGCTCCCTCACCATCTAATTTCACTGATTAAAGGTTCTACTGCTTTTTTTCTAATATATAATTTCCATCTTTTTTTGTTATAAATTGGGAAAACTACTTCTTGCCCTCCAGAGGTCGACGTGGAACTCAAAACACCATTATTCCCTTTATAGCCTCTTCTATAATGTCTGATTTGTCGTGTTCCATCCCTTGCTCAGTCTCCTTTTCCCAGGCTAAAGAGTTCCAACCCCTGCAATTTTTGTACATGGTTTACATTTCCAAACCCTCTTATTCTCTTTTGGAATCAAAATTATCTTAAAGAAACAATCTCTGAACTCTGGCTGCAGACCCAGTAATGCCATAGAACACTGACTGGTGGATGAAGCTGGACAAGAATTAGCGTGAGCTTTGTGAAACACCACACACATGCATAAATGACCAGGGACACGATAATAGAAGAGTGCTTGGGTTCTTTTTTTGCTTGTTTGTTACGAATTAGACTTTTTGTCTAGTTTATTACAAGGAAAACTGGTTCCTTCAGAAAAAAATTCAGTTATAAGTGATGATTAACTGCAATGTAAGTTTGTTGTCTAAGTATCTTCACACTTGATGTTACAAGTCACCATACGTCTATCCTGTAAAAATGCTGCCTTTACATGTTTTTCAGCTTTAAATATATTCCTTTAAACTTGACTAACTCTACTTACCAAAGGAGTAGGATAACTATATAAAGATCAGTTAGTGACTGGCTCAGCATAAGATCACAAACTTTTCTCCTAAATTTGTTCTTATCGGAAAGCATCTTGAAAACCAAGTTGCATTCCTGCTTTAGTGCCCCCAAGATGGGAATAGCTGACCCCTGAAATCCCATAGATTTAGCCTTCTATTCATTCCTTTCCAAAAACAACACTTAAATCTTGGAAAAATACTTAGTGTGTCCCATTTTACCATAATAAAGAAGAGTCCACTTATTTCTTCATTACCATCACCCTGAGACCTGGATTCTTCCTACCAGACCACTTCACTTCAGGGACTACAAAAGAGCTTTAGCAACTGCTAATATCAGCTGCTCATCCCACTGGGGCCTTAAGACTCCTTCTAAAACTACAGAAACCTTCAAATATAAGTAGTTTCACCTGTACTTCTTGTACCTGCCTGTCACTGGTAAAATCTAGGTGTAGAAATGCTACTATTATTAAATCAACAATGCAAATATGAAGACAGAATGATAAATAGAGCCACAAACCTCCCAAATGTTGTAGCACCAAATGAAAACCTCTTATTTATCCAGCAGAAAAAATGTCAATTGACATCTTAACAGTGGACAATTACTAAAAAGCCCTGCTTTGAAGAGCTTACAATCTAATAGTACGTAATACACAAAACTAGTGCAACTTGATGTATTGTTGCAAGAGTAAAAACCAGGAGTTATACACTTAATACAGCTATTGTGTTTGCTTTGTTTGTGTTTTGCTTTAAGAGAACATTCAACAAAATTAACATAAATGTGAAAATTGGAATGAGACAGAAAGCTAACAAAAAGTTGTTTGTTCAGGAATAAGTAACTTCCAAACTCATATAAAAGAAGTATTGCATCACATGAAAGAAAACAATGTGGAATTAAGAAAACTGTGATCTAATTCAGTAACCCTAACATCTTTCTAGTGATGAAAAAAAAAAATTAAAATGGAATGAGATGAAATCACCTTTATTTTTTACCAAAATATGCATTATGGGCTTACATTTTCTCACATTTATATTGGAATTTTTTTATTTAAAAACCTCTGTATTATACTAGACTCTCTGAGTTCATAAACAAAAACATGCTTCCAGGCAACAACAGAAAATTAATGCTACATTTTGGACATTAAACGATCTGTAGATCTGCAAATTATGGTTTGGGGTTTGTTTGTGGTGCTTTTTGTTGTTGTTTGGGTTTTTTGTTTCTTAAGAGCACAGCTCAGCAGGCACCCATATGCAAGGCAGCATTACTGTAGTGCACAACAACTAGCACTGAATTGGAAGGTGACTTGAATTATTCCATTACAGCACAATGTGATATACGCCATACAGTCAAGGGAGAAGAGAGCACTGTAAAACATAAAATACTGAGTTTTGTTTGTAAAACCATAACTTGTCCAAATTCTCTCTTTCCAGGAAACTGCATGATTCAAGTCCCTGATATGAGTATTTTGAAAGAAGCATGCATCTCTTCATCCCAAAAGAGAAGACAGACCTAAGGGCATTTGCAGAAACTTGTCCTGGAGAAGAGAGTTTAATGCTACCAAAAGCTCCTCTGGGCCACAGCCATTAAAAAGTAAATGGTTTCTTTACATACTTTGTATGTTGGTTACTACTGTCATTACCCACCACGTTAAAGCAACTTTGCTGGCGACTTCTGGGATAATATGGCAAGAGAAAACATGATCTTTTCTTTTATAAAGATGTTGTTTGGCACTGTTTTAATCTACAGTAAATACAAGAAGTGAAATAGACCTTAAACACTTGTAAGGAGCATGAGCCTGATATGACCTGACCAAAATAAGCAAACCTGTGTAAGGCAATTTTTTCTCATTTTGCTGAAGCAGGGTTTGCAAAAACATCTTTTATCACATTTGGCCACTAGCTACAAATTCAGCTTTTTCTCCATGGTCACCCTCTGACACCTAACTTGGCCATCTGGAACAAATTCAGAAAGAAGAGAGGATGAGAAGGGAAAAAAATATGCTTATAATGCAAGACACCATTACTTCTACTGAGTGTAATATGCATTTAACGGGAATGGAGGAGAGGATGCACAGCTGCCTCTTGTGTCTTTATCAACACTATGGTTGCCTCCAGTTCTAGTGACTAAGAGTACAAGAATTTATAACACATTTTTACCCACAAAAATAATGAATAGTGTTAATTTATAGCACTCTCAGAACACACAACGTCAGCTCTCACAAATACCTCAGATAAGATGTTTTTACCACTAAAATTTGTATGAGACTGAGACATCATCTAACTGAGACAAGTGAGTTGGTGTGGTTACCCCATGTTCCCTCTACTGTCTATAGGGAGAGAGAAGATGATGATTGTCAAGAATGCAATTCAGATCTTAAGTGGCTTAAAATGCCCTCTGAAGGTGGATTTCTCTCTGCTGAACAAAGCAGCCCTCCAGAACAAGCTGGGCACCCTACACAGGTGAGGTAACTAAAAGATCTGCATTAAGCATCTGTCTAATACCAGAACAATGGTAGAGCTGGAAAAAGAATATAAATTTCACCACTCACAGCCCAGAGCCTGCTTAGCTTTGCAGGCTGCATTTATACAACAAAGAGTTGTTCTGTTTAATTCCTGATCCTCTAGTCCTTTTGTGTGCAAAATATCTCACTGTTTCTCACAGAGAAAACAATGCCTGGCTGGAAAAAGATTACTGCCATAAAAGCAGATACATCTTTAAATCAAAGCTTTAGGGTGAAAGTTGGCAAAGTCCAGACTGCAATTTTCTGCAACTTGTTTAACTCTTGGAAAACCAGAATTCTTCTTTCCACAGTCTGTAAACATAACCTACAGCTTTGCACTGCTCCCATTCAATCCACTGTGAAAACTGAGAGGTAGCTGAACAGAACTTGGAGTGACAAATGTGGCCTTTTAGCCATGTACTTCAGCAACTGAAAGGAAAAAAGCCTGTAATACCAATGACTTACTTGAAGTAAAAGGGAAACAAAAGTCTCCAGTACATTCTGGATTTCCTGCCGAAAGCTGTAAGTAGCCTACAGCTATATTCACTAAGATTTTTGAACACAAAAAGTTATGATACTAAATTTAAATGTTGTTATCTAAAAAGAAATTGCCAGTTTTAAAGAGATTTAGGGTATGAAGAACTCCAGTGCATTAATGGGAGCTAGCTTTGTCTGCTTCTTTATGTACTTTGTTATAAAACTTCCTGCTGAGTTGTTTTTAGACCCCTTCCTTTCAACACCCCAGTCACATGAAGTTAGCATTACCACTACAAAAATCTAGCATTTCATAAAGAATATTTGTCAGACTCTTCTAAAGGGCACAGAAGTAGTCCACATGGGATCAGACTGACTTTTTAATTCTTGACACTGTGCTTAATAAAATATGTCCTTGAATGCATTTCTTTGTGTAAAAGCTATGATGAAAAAAGTTATTCCATTACAAACAGAAAATCAGCATGCCTTCATAAAGGAGGTATAAGGTGAACGAGGCAAGATGATATTAATAGCAGCCCATAGGTTTCATCTGGCTAAAGATACAATTCCTCTCACTCTCCAAGATGGAAAGCTGGATGAAGGCAGCATAAACCCCAACATTAAAGCATCTCTTACTGCCTAGAGATAGCTGTAAGTGTAAAGATGATGACAGGGTTAGTCTAGAAGCACATGTGCAACCAGGCATCTAGATGTGGGGAGTTCCTGCCATCTCCATGTAAATCACAAGCAGGGGTCCAAAATTGGAATCTGGTCTCCATCACAGAGAGGCATAGATTTAATTAGTATTTTCCATCACTGTGGAAGACATGAATGAATTACAGTAACATTTTATGCTCAAAAGCATTCTGTAGATCAATCCAAAATATACGCAATTACAGATGTAAATATAGTTCCTTACAGTTAACACAAATCAACTCAGCTAAGTAACTCAGGGAGGGATGAAGAGAAGACATCAACAAACACAAAAGAACCTGACCTTACTTACTAGCCTGACTTTCCTTCTTCTGTATGGTTGTACTACCTTACTTTGAAGCAAAGCTTTCCTTGAGAAGTTCCATAAATTTGTTATGAATAGTTGTATTCAAGCCTATCCTAGTTTGCTTGCAAAAGTAAAGTAAAAATTAAGTGAAAATAATGAATTTCATTTACTTTTCAAATTTGTTCATTCAATATCATCTCTAAATGGCACTGTCCAACAAACAATTTTGTAACTAAAATCAAATGTCTGGTTTAATTTAACATTTGAAGTGTCCTTAAGTGAAAGATGAGCAATCAATCAAAAGCCAAAGAGAACAGCCATTTGTTTAATGACACAGCAATAGTGCAGTAATCCATACAATGTCTCACACTTTATCTAAAGGGAGCACATCAGTGCCTGCAGGGAACTGTGTTCTCCCTTTCCAGCCTTGCTTTCCTTTTTTGGCTGAGACTGACAACAAGCATGATGCCTGCTCTGTGAATATTCTTGGGAATGTGGAGCCTTATTTCCCTCCAGAATAAAGTGAGAAAACAAAATCCTTTCACTCGAGCATATCAGCAAAGGGCAATCACATACTGACACAAACATGATCAGAACCTGGATCAAGCCTTTTTTTCCACATCTGTAAGAAACCAATGCTTATCTAAGTTATAGGGTTTTTACTATTAAGTAAACTACTTTTTCCTGACTAAATGGGCCTAAACTTTTAAAAGCAAGATGACAGGCATCATATCAAGCAGTGATGTAAAGTGTAAAATAGGTCCAAAGCTATGTGAAATTTGGAGATCAGCACTGCATGTGAGAGCTCTTTCAAAAGCAAAACCAAAATGCATTCACCATTCTCCAGAAAGACTCAACCAATGCCAAAGCAAGCAGGATTTGTAACAGCTCCAGTGATAAATAGCAGGGTATTTACAACTTGGTTTTCACAGGTTTCTCTGTCTCAATACTGACTTTAGGAGAATATTTTGATCAAATCCAAACAGGCAACACATAAAGAAGTACTGAAAGGGAGAGAGCTAATCCTGTCCTAATGCTGCTACTGAAAACATCCTTTTGCATGGCCTAGAAAAGAGTATCCCATCAAGATTTCTACAAATAGCATGGGTGGGAAAGACAGTAGACATGAACTTCCAAATAAGACCAGAAAGGGAAAATAATTATGAATAGAAATATGAAACTAGTTAGGAACAAAGTGCTGTCAAAAACATCAAGTAAATAAATGGGGGGGGGAGGGAGAAAAAAGAAAAATCCCCTCAATGTCCCTAATATTCACAGCAGTAATGGGGATTACTTGTAACAATAGTAGATATTTTTTAAATGGTAGTGTGCTTCAAGTAGCCAGCATGCTTTTAATTACATTTAGAAAGTTTAAGTCTATTGTATGAACTAGACAAATCAGTCATTCAAAATATAATAAAGTTGCTGATTTGCTAACATTTTTAATCTTGCAATTTACATGCTTAAGGACATTTTTAACAATGTTCTTTTAATACTCAAATACTTTCACACTGGCAACTTCAGTGCTCTGTCTGATGTGACAGTTTAAAGTATTTCAAGGAGGATATTTAGGTCTCTTGAGTTTAGATTTTAAAATTGTCAAAATACATATCCTCATAAGACAGAAGAAATTAAAGCATTGATGTCCTTTTAAGATGACCCAGACACTCTTGAAACAAACAGGAATGCATGTATTTTTAAGGCCAGAAGGGACCACTATGATTGCCTGTGTAACTTCCTGCACAAAGGAGCCCGTAAGATTTCACCCAATAAATCCTGTAGCAAGGACTTTGAAACAGAAATACAGCTAAATATCTGACATAGAAACATCGTGAGTGTAAATCACTTCATTCAGGATTAAGGCTTAAAATATTAAAAGATAGTCTTAATTTTCCTTTTGTAAACAGAGTATGCAAGCCTCACTAGGACATCAGGGTGACACATTTACAGCACAGCAGGATGAATTATTAAGGGATGGAACTCCTCCATACACATTCTCATCTTGACTACACATAATTATAAGTAATTACACGAATGGCAATATGATTCATTAAAATATTTCAATCTTGAAAATTCTTTCCTACATTGTCTTCTGTTAAAATACAATCACAAAATGACATTTATCATTTTTGTATGAAAATAATTCTAGCCATCTGTGTGGTTTTGTCATTATTTACATAGTAAATGTTAACTCATAACTAATACTGAAGGGCTATTCCTACAAGGAAAAGAACCCATAGTTATATCGACTATATCCCAGTTTCTATTGTGTAACATTCACATTTTGCTCCTTCCTCCATGTTTTGGTATATATCAGATCCAGAGACATCTGGATAGATGAGACGAATAGGAAAAGTTCACATGGCATTTATTCTATTAGCATATTCTGAAATTTTAAATCAATGTCATATTTGCAAGGAACCAGAAATAACCTAAGGTCTACAAGTGTTTTCAGAGCAAGAATTTGCCCTCAGACATGCCCCAATTCTTGTTTGAACACTGGACACCACAGTTTACAAAGCTGCTTCTATATTTGGTGTAATCACAAACTTTAGGATAAAAGGGGCAAAACGTAGGGCTGGTCATCTTTTCATAAATGCTGCCATACTACAGTCATAAAGAGAATAATTTTGTATTGTATTAAAGCATGGAAATCAACGTTAGCTAAAATCACATTTTAAAAAAACATGTTCAAATCACCTTCAAAACACAACTCAAAACTTTTATTTTGAATTAACCTTGAAATTCTGTTATTTATTCATGGTGCTTCTAATGGCTGATGTCTATCCGCCACACATGTAAAGAATAGAAAATAGACTAAACTTATGATTTTAAAATTCACTAGAGAGACTTCTCACTAAATTAAATGACAAGTTTGTCTCTTGGTGTCTGTTCAAGATCCCTGATGGTTGATCTATACAAAATTACTGTTTGTGGCCAAATTTGACCTGATAAGTCTTAAAACATGGCATTAAGATTTTTTTTTAATTATTATTATTTTTCGCCTACCTTCAGCGCGAAAGAAAAACAATTTCAATCCCCCCATTAAAACACTTTTAATTTGAAATGATAAGCACTAGAAATCAACAATCTAACAAAAGGGAGATCCAACATGAGATATGAAGCTTCATAGCCCACCTTTCTTCTTGACTGGCATTCTTCTTCCTACTTCTGAATCTGCTTGCAAGCACTTATTTACAGGTATTAACGATGTACTACTGGAGCACTTGGCGAAGTCAGGAACTGGCTATCTATTGCAAAACAGTTTTACAGTTCAGTTAGGAAATGCAGCTTCAATCTTCACTTCTATCAATACTTGCTGTTTTCTTGTATTGGAATTCCGATGTTTCCCACAAATAAGAAAGAAAAAGGGGGGGGGAAGCTTTTAGCTTTTTGATTTTTTTTTTTTAAGAGATGCTTTCAAGTTCTCTAAAATACATTTCAATCTATAAAAATACAAGAGAAAATGTCCCTTGGCAATATAAAACCTTATAATAACTCCTCTTCTGGCAGCAAAGTTTGAAAATTAAAAGATTTTATGTAATACAAGTAAGGCACAGTCCATCTCTAGGCAGTTGTCTTAATACTCCACCTGTACATGCTCAAAAACATTATCTGCAGGACAAAAACGCCCAAATAATCCAAACAAGGAGGAAGACAAAAAACAATCCAAAGTGACTCTTTAACTTCTTTCACTTCTTGAATGAATTTTGCTAGCTATGTATTAGGTGACTATACAGCAGTCTGAAAAGGTCCCTTTTTCCTCACCAGACAACAGCCTTCAAATATCACCCTCTTACCCAACAGAAGTCACTGGTCAGTCACTTCCATTTTTATTATCTGCAAGCCACCCAGCCTTACGGTCTTTAATGTCCCTCTGATCCTCCCATGTATTAAAAGAGAGGATTGAAAACGAGGAAAGCAATCCCTTGACCTGGAATTATTAAAGTGACAGTGCTGCTCACTGGGCACTTTGGCAAAGCAGATTGCTTTATACTGGAGTCATTTACTTCATGCCATTTCCTCCCTTGCACAGCAGCCACCTCGTGAAAGAGGAATAAGGAGAGTTAGGAGAAGAGCTTCACAAAAGATTCATTTTCAGAGATAATGAAGTATTAATGAAATATAAAGCAAGCCATGAGATCAGTCCAGAGTTTCCCACTCAGAAGTGCAGCTGGTTGGCTTCAGTATGAGCCTCTCTCTCTCCCTTTTTCTGGAAAAACAAAAAGAGAGACACAGAAACGGGATAGATTTTCCTCATTTAGCTGGTTAAGACAAAGTACGAAAAAGGTGGACAAGCTCCAAACGCTTCCCTTCCCCGCATGAGAAGCTGTGATGCACGTGTCAGGGCTTTGCTTTGCATCGTCTTCTGTAGGAGATGGAAACTGTATTTGTGAAGGGGGCGGCTGTTTTGCTCTTTAATGTTCACAACTGGGCTCTGTCTGTTCCCGCTTCCCTCCATGAAGGGACTGCCACCTCCCCCCTCGCTTCTCCCGGTCCGAAAGGGACCGTCTGTTGCTTTCTGAAGCGGGACACGGCAAAGAGGGCTGGCTTAATCGGTGAAGGAATGGGATGGGGTGCCGGCGGACTGGAAGAGCCGGGCTAGGTTTAAGGAAGACGCCGATCTCCCCCGGGACAGGAAAAAGGCAGGAGTTGAGATGATGAGGGAGGGGATGGAGGTGGAGCGAAGCGAGACGCAACCGGGAAGGTTGGGTGGGGGCTAGATAGGCACAGGACGGGGAGCACAAAGGAGCTGGTGGAGAAGGAAAGCGGGCAGCAAGGCGAGAGGGGAGCAGGAGATGCAGCGGCTTGGGGAGGGAGCAAGCGGGAAAGGAGTGCAGGGCTGAGGGGAGGGAGCCGCAGGCAGCGCCCACTGAGGCCCGGGTGAGGGAAGGGGGTCAGCGGGTTACCCCGAGGACTGGGCCTCCCCCCATCGAAGGCTCCTCGCTCCGCTAGGGGGAGTCCCCGCGTCCCGGCCGCCGGCTGCAGGATCCCCGCTCAGCCCCGTCGCCATGGAGGAGCCGCCGCCGCCGCCATCCGCCGCCCCTAGCAACGAGCACCGGGCCCGGCGCTGACCCCTCCCGCCCAACGGCTTACAGCCAATTGGAAACCGCCATGCTGTGCCGGTGAAGAACGCCCAATCAAAGGTGTCTTTTGAAGCCCTGGTCACGTGAGCAGGTAAGATGGCGGCCCCCACTAGAGGGGAGTGAGGTGGGAAGAGCCATGTTGTAGGTGGTGGGGTCCGCTCGGCAGGGGCGGCTGGAGCAGGTCGGTAAGGGTGGTAGAGGGAGGACTGACGGCAGGGACGGCTCAAGGTCGTGCAGGTCGGTGGGAACCTAGCCCTGACTGGAAAGCTATGAGGGTGAACGCTGTGCAGGGGCGGTACCGAGGAGGTTAATGGCGGTGGGTAACAGGGTCTAAGAGCTTTTCGATGGTGTTTACAAACCGGGGTGGGTTTGAGCTTCAACCTCCTGGTGTAAAGGCGTCTGCCCTGAACCGGGCCTCGGGGAGCTTGGAGACCTCCAGCTGCCTTACAGCAGCGTGCAAGGGACAGAGAGGACTATATAGATATCATGGATACTTACAGCTCCGTGACTTTATCTCTGTGGTTTACCTAAAGAACAGGTTTGGAGATCCCAGTGAGAGGCTAGCACTGGCCCCTCTGATCCCGGGAGGTGTCCTGGCTTCCTCCACTCCCTTACCTGCCAAGTGCGAATCAAAGCAAGCACAGTCCTGTAGATAGGCCTTAGGACTCAGCCTTCAAATTGTAAAAGAAACTTAAGGTAAGTGTGACTAGCAAATTAAGTCTGAGAAACTTTACTCTGGGGAAGAACATCTAGAAGAGGTATTTGAATGACTAAATACCAGAATTAATCAAAAGCTCCTGTGGTGGGTTGGTATTGGCTGGCTGATAGGTGCCCCGCAAGCCTTGTGCTCTCTCCATCAACAGGTCAGGGGGAGAACATATGGGTGAAGAAGTTTATGGGTTGAGATAAGGACAGGGAAAACCTGAACTAGTTGAAAATGTTCCTGCTCATTGAAGGGGAGGTTGGACTGGATGACCTTTAAAGGTCTCTTCCAACCCAAGCCATTCTATGATTCTTCTCCAGTTACCATAACAGACAAGACAGACTAGATTTTGAGAAAATTAATTTATTGCTAATCAAATCAGAGCAGAGTAATAAGAAATAAAACCAAATCTTAAAACGCCTTTCCGTCACCCACCGTGGTATTTGTCCCAGGGGAATCTCTGCTCTGGTGCTTGGAGCACATCCTACCCTTCCTTCTTCACTGACTTTGATGTCTCCAGAGTTGTTTGTCTTGCATATTCTCACTTCTCTCTTCCAGCTGCTGTTGCACAGCAGTTTTTACCCTTTCCTAAATATGTTACCACAAAGGCACTACCATTGTAACTGATGGGATCAGCTTTGGCCAGTGGCAGATCTGTCCTGGAGCTGGCTGGAACAGGCTCTGTTCAGCATGGGGGCAGCTTCAGGCAGCGTCTCACAGAAGCCACCCCTCTATCCCCCTTGCTACCAAAAATCTTGCCACATAAATCCAATACTGTACACTTTCTCATTTAATATATGTCTCTGGTTAAAACGTGCCCTTAAGTATGGACTATAAAAGCAGAGTAGATATCCTCACAATTTATATAAATCTTTACAAAGTATAGATTTATTTGGATTTATTTCTTTACAGCTCTGTTTGACAGTTGCATCAATTTGAACCTGGAGTTGAGCCACTGTCCGGTTAGTGTCCTCCCTTGTGCTGCTGACATTAGGGATCATTGTGTTAGAAGCTGATCCAGCTGGAAAAAAACAAGTACAATGCCCAGTGTTCCTCTGAGCAGTTTTCATCTATGAGTTTCCTGTTCAAAGCTGCTGTATGGTCCCAGTGTCAGAGACGGAGGGTGAGGTGGTCCACTTTCATCACAACAAGTACTTAAGTTGGCTCAGAACAGTTGTCAAACCACAGCTGCAGCATCACAAAAGAAAGCAGTTTGTGAGGGTTTGTGTAGTCTTAAGTATCAGTGACTTCTCTAGCTAGATTGTGCCCTCTGTGTCTGAAAACTGCCGTGAAAAACAGGAAGTGCATTTGTGATTACATAGTGGTACATCTTCGATACATACTGGGGCTGTGTAACTTTGATTACATTGTTTGTTTATTCCTTATGGTCCAGGACTTCAAGATGGCAGGAAGAGAGTTTCTTGAACTAAATTCTCCACGGGAAAGACTATATTTAGAAAGACTCAAGCAGATGGAAGTCATACAAAAGATGCTCAATGAGCTTCCTAAAGCAGATCAGTAAGTGTTGGTAAAATAAATGAAGTGCATTCAAGTCTTTTGGAGGCATTTCTTTTTCCCTTACTCTTATATTGCAAATCTTCCTTGCAGTTATAAAAATATTTGTGAAGATGCTGCTTATTGTCCAGAATAGAAAACCATATATTTTTTTAATATGGTTAGTTCACTGTTATGTCTGGTTCTGCTCAGTTGGTTTCTGGCATGTGTTCCTCAGTGCTTAAGTTGCCGGGATGGCTCATTGGCCCTGTCTGGCTGTAAGGATTCATACAGTCCCTCACTAGAGCTAATACATTTTCTAGAAAACTGAAATGTTTGAGAACATACTCTTGTGATTTTGCAGGAGTCATCTTGTGTCCCACGGGGCTGGCCTAGGGCCAGAACTGAGTGAGCATCAACCTGCTAGTTCATACATTTCATTATGCACTGGTCCCTGTTTGAGGAAGGTGAGACTGAGGTATCCAGGTGGTGGTGGTCAGTGAGTCATGCAGGCTCACCAGCAGGGTTCTGTGCAGCATGAAACCAGCTGAATGCCTTCTGGGCCTCACAAACAACCTTTTTGTGTTTTGTGATACCGGTTTTTGCTGCAAAACCTTGGTGCAACCTCAGAATCAGAGTGCCTTCCTGTTAATTGATTTGCCTGGCAATAGTTGCCATTTCAGAAATTTTAGATTTGTGGAATCCTAAAGTGAAGAGCTATTTCCACTACTCAGCTGTCTGTGCCAGGTATAATGCTAAAGATGACACAGAACTTCCTTCTGCCAGTCAAATTAAATAAATCAGAAACTGCTCATAAGGCTTGTAAAATGGGCATGCTTTCTCATTCCCACTCTTGTGCTACCTGCTGTGATAGGATGCGTTCATATGGGAACTGTATGTCAGGGTATTAAATGCTGACTACCTCTCCCCAGGCTTTATTCTCTTCTGCCTTCACCATATTACAGATTGCGACAGGAATAGCTGCTCTAAACTGTATGTTAACATGGTAGATGACAGAATCCAGTCCCTTTGTTATCAAGAGAAAAATGGAAGCTCCAGTTCCGTAAAGCAGTGTATAACCTTTAACTAGCATAACCTCCCAGCAAGGTAGGACCTGCAATTCAGGTGTTCTACGCACGCGAGGAAGGCTTGCAGCCCTTCACCCTTACAGGATCACTACAAATGATCTCCCAGCAGCTGCTGGGATTATTATTGCAAGGTTATTGATCTGTTCTGTAGGCTCTTATTTTGAAACTAAATCCATACTTTGGGGTAAGTAGGCTAGAAACAAGGCTGATTATAGAAACTAGGTGTGATTATATATTATTTTTAATTTCTTTTGAGAAAACATTTTCCTTAGGAAGGTGCTGTCTTAGGAGATTAGGAGAGCAAATTTCATTAAGTTTCTATTAACCATAATAGAAGAAAAAAAAATGCAGAAAAGCCTTCTCAACTTTCTGTCACCTCATTCTTGAGGTGTGTGAGAACTCGGGTATATAGCTAAAGATGCTCTACCAGTTGCTTTTGAACATAGTTACTCTCTATTTTACGTCATCGAGATTTACATCTCTTACCTCTTACTGTCGGATATTCAGAAGTGAATGGTAGCACTGAGTAAACTAAACTTTTATTACAGTTCTCAATTGCTAAAGTGGCTTCCCTTCTTTCCCAGGAACCTATGTTATCATGGACCATACTTCCTTGCAGCAAATTCAGGCTTATGTGGCTTAGTGGCAAATAACTTCTTCAGGAACATCCTACATGTCCGAAGGGCTGCCATAATATCTGCTGTGCCAATGGCTGTCATTCCATTCCTTTCAACAGCAGCAGTTTATGAAGTTTTTGTGCGTGGGCCTTTATTCTCAGGTAAAAAACTCATTATTCCTTGTTTTCAAAAGGGCTTTGTTTTCTGTACACCATCTAACACTAGTGGAGCATTTACTCTCTGCAGAACAGTGGTCTTGAACTGCTGTCATCTTGAAAAACCTCACTTTGTAAATCAGGGTTTGTAAAACAGGTTATCTAATGCACAAGGCAGCAGTGAGTTCCTGAAGTTGAGTGGGAAAGGGAGATACATATGCTTATTTATATATAATTTATTTTAAAAATTTTTGTTAGGTGTCACTGATTTGCCTTTTTGATCCAAAGTCATGTAAAAATGATTGCAACAGAGCAGTTCAGGTTTCTCCACCTGTGATTTCATTGGAAGGTTAACTTTAGAGTGATACATTCTTCGTGGGTTGGAATGAGACTGATTTTGGGTTTTTTTTAGATTTATTTACTATTTTCCCCAAAGAAAGAGTCCTTTCAAACTGTCTTGCATACCAGTACAGCTTGGTCAAGTGCCTGTTTTCCATGGTGTTGCCTGCAGTTTATAAACTCGTGTTGACAGTGAAACATTTTGTCATGCAGGTGATCTGAACTGTGAGGTCTGTGCTGTGGTCAGAGGAGGCTTAACAGGGGCTGTTGTGGGTGCTCTCTATCCTGTTCTCATGGCTATCCCCATAAACGCAAGCCTTGCAGCCAGGTATGTCTTACTAACCTCCGATGAGTGAAATGTATTTCTTGGTCAAATCTTCAGTTCTCTGTTTAAATTCTGTGGATTTTTAGTCTATGCATACCTACGCAAACTGATACACTGAAGCACTTGTGTTTAGCTGGAACCTTCCCAGCCACCCATGATATTCCTGGGTTGTGACATTGTGGCTGCCATCCAGTGAAGATTGCTGCATAGTGCTCTTTGGCTGGACAGCCAAGAGACCTCAATGATCCTGGGCAGTGCCTAGCAGCCAAACTTCCTGGCAGATGCCATCCTGGGTGTAGTGAGGGTATGGAGAAGATATCATTCAGGGTGGTTTATAGCATTTATCCAGAGAGCTCAGTACCACCAGGTAAATTTCACTTAGGAAAGGATGGAGAGAATGACTACCTAAATATTATTCATGACTTTAATGTTAAATATTGATGGTTAAATTGGATGGAAATAAAAAGTAAATTTCTACCTCTTCTTATGGTTTTTAGGTATTCTTCATCTCCCTTGCCAGGGAAAGAAAATCTATTACGTTTCTGGCTCACAACTTCTCAACCTGTCTTTAGAAAGATGACTTGGGCTGTAGTTATACAGGCTCTAACTGGATTATATCTTGCCACTAAACAACATGGAATATATGTCAAAATACTACAGAAGATACATGCTACTAGCAGGGATCCCGAAGAGTTACAAGCATGAATTTAAGCAATTTTTCAGTTGCCTTGGATAGTAACTGTAATAAAGTTGTTGCTTGCTGTCTTTCTTTAATAGAAAAACAAAGTTAACCAGAATTAAGACTCTGCACTGGCATTCTTTTCAGTTCTGAACTTACATGCAAGTTTTTCTTTATGTCCACCTTAGTGTATACACTTGGAAAACAGCTATATACAGTTATGTGTTTTCCATTAGAAAGGGGGTTAAAAAAAAAGGCATTTATAGTGCCTGCTTAGGCTTTGGCTCTACATCTTCTGGAAGCTGTATAGTATTTAAAAAGGGGTTTTTTCTTTGTAATGCAAACCACAGTGTTTTTAAAAAAAAAAAAGAGGCAGGGACAAGACAAAGTTTTTTTCTAGAGATTCCTCAAAATATGTGTATTTTTTCTCCTTGAACTTTCCTCCCTTCTGCTAGCAAAGAATTTCTGTCACACAATTACCCCCTTAAGGCCCTTACAAGGGTCACACTATACACTGTGGAGTACATTGTTACCACAGAGCAATCAGGAGTGATACTTCTGACAGACCAGCCTATATGTTGAATGACCAAAAGTCCAGTTAGAAGCAATCACCTCTATCTGAGGTATGGTCTTAACTGTAAAACCTGTACAGTTACTGGTCAACAGCCATGCACACTTGAAAAAAATTCTAGTATTTCTTGAGACACACATGGAGATATTCATTAAGGAGAATTAAGAATACACTTTTTAAAGTGTGAGATTCAAACCCATCTTTCCATGTACTATTTTCATTTTGTTATCAATTCAAGCGATAATTATTCTCAGAGTAATCAAACTGCCAACAGACCATGGAAACGTTTGTAAGTATTTTACTCCTCTATGGTTTATTGATTAAGCATATCCACAATGAAATATTAAGAAAGAAAAACAACTGTAAAATACAAGAAGTGGTGATTCTCAGAAGTACATCTTCAGTTCAACGAGTAACACCATTTTGTTTTCACCACAAAACTGAACTGAAAGATGAGTAAGAACATTTCTCCTGCATACCCTAATCCATTTAGCTTATTTTCTGATGACCCACACAGACAGCAGCAACAGCATCCTCCCCTTTGTTTTCCCATTTTGTGTAATGAGCCACTCAATTAAAGCAAGGTATTAATGAGAAGATTAAAAAACATTTCAGCCCATAAACTGAAAGATCAAGTCTGATTTTATTACGATACTGTATTATCATCTGCATGGCACATAATTACAAAGAAACATTTACAATATATTTTCAAGTATTAAATTATGTCATTTCAAGGCTTTCACTTCAAAAAGCTACATTAAAAATACACCATACAGATAGTACAGTCAGTTTGAGTTTCAAATAACTTCCTCCCCTCTATTTGGTTTAAATATGATTCGGTAGGCACTAAAAATGCCTGCAGCCACCTACTTTCATGGGACTTGACCTTGTTCTTGTACTGGTACACATCGTTTTGCATGTCAGAAAATCGGCTACTCTCAGACACAGCTCACAGGTATTTCCATGATTGGAATAACGTGCAAGTTCACAAAGGAGACCAGACTTATGTCTCTGACACCTACCATTTAGCAGTGATGCAAGAGAAAGGATGCATATTTAACTTAAAAACCACTTTTATCCTTAAGTAACTGTAAAAATGCCACAGTAACATCCCATGCTCCCTACATTAGTGTTTCTCTTTTCATCATATTAAACTTCAAAATAAAGCATGTTCATGAAGTCTGAGCTAGGCAGATTGATCTGAGGTTGATTCTAACTCAGGATTTCCATTGTGCGTATCAGTCTGTATGGGTCCTGATAGTTAACTCAATTAGTTCCTGGGGCACTGGTGTAACCCATCAGTTACAGCAGGGTTGCACAGTTAAAGACTGAAACTTTGAACAGTCCTGTTGATGCCACCAGAGGTGTAAGGTAACACATATCCCACCAAGTCTCTTTTGTACTGCCAATATACTCTGAACAGAAGGAATTCTGCACACAGTGGAGTAAAACCTGTTTGATAGGATAATGTCGTCTTAAAAAAAACACATCCTGGATGACAGTAAATGATCCCAGCATTTAACTTTTTGTTTGTTTTAAACCAAAGACAGCAAAAGCCCTGTTACCTCTATATTCTCATTTCTTATACTACCTTTTAAAATAAAGCAGGAAATGTGGCCAGCAGCTGGTCCCGTCTCTTCTGCCCCAACACAGCTGAATCCACTTTAGCATAAAGAAAAACAAGGATGCTAAATACACATATACTTGATCACACAGTGATGTTTCACAAAGAAAAATCAAACTCTGTTTGCGCTAATGAACGCTTGATAGGGTCTAGCACCAAGACCGGGTGAAAACACTTTCTAGCCTTAAACACAAAATTTAAGGCTTTATGAAGTAAGACTTCAGAAACAGTACATAGAATTTATTTAAGTTAATAAATGAAACCATTTTAGGAAACTATTCTTTGTGAAACCTCACTTTACATACATATTACCATTTTCACAGTCCTTTCCCCCAGCTGACATACATATAAACATTATAATACAACTGAAAACAACCCACTCATCTTCTGTGATAGGGAGAAACACTGACTAGTACAAGAAAAATATCCTATTGCTTGTCAAACTATTTTTCCTCCTATTTCAGTTAATTATGGAGCATTTTTCAAATCATTAGCCTCAAGATACATCTTTGCTCATCTCCAAACTTTGCTTAATTATGTAAAGATAGAGATTTCTGGATACTCTAAGGGGCTAAATTAAGAACTCTACAGTAAAATTAAGCACATGCATATACATGCAATATCTTAAAATTAAAAGCTGCTTTGAAGTAACATAGGAATTTCAGTGTGCATGGACACAGAGATTTACTTATGGGAAGCTAAAATAACGAGTTACTTGGAACATTCTTCAAACGACAATTCCTGTTAAAGGTCCATGCAAAATGTGACTCCTCTACATTAGGATCCCACCGTACAGATATAACCAGTGTTCAGGTTCTGTTTGATCATTTAAAATTTCACATGAGTTATAGTAAGACAGAGAAGGACTTTTTAAAGGTATCGTGCACCCCTAACACTAGACAGCATTTTAAACCAAGAGTTCACAAATTCATTTTTTTTCCATTTAAAAAGCAATTTACTTATACTTTTGGGACAGTCCCCTAAAGGTTGTACATGTCATATCCTCCTTATTAGCGTACTTTCCCTTTTCAGCTCATCAGATAGTTTAAATAAAAAATTGCTATTTCAAATGGCATAAGCATTTATTTTTTTAATGCAAAATGTAGCTCATGAATTAGCTACTACACGCAGACTAACTGAGGAAAAGAGGAAAACAGCTAATCAGAACGATGTGACTAATTTTCACTGTAAGTTATCATCCAAAGCTAGAAACATTTTGGCAGAGTAGACCAAGGACCAGAGAAATCATTTCCTGAACCAGTCATTGCAAGAGACTGGCATAAGCAAAGCAAGCTGTCTGATACCGCATTATGGGAATATATTGATCCTTACCAGGTTGCGAGGTGGAAAACGACTGCTCTTTAACCCCTACACAACGGAGCCTGGCAGGGCAAGCACCTAAAAGAGAAACTGTCAGAGAGGTTTTAATAGTAATGTATAACTGAGAGGCAGTACAATTTTATATGCATGCTTTCTTTTGCCAATCATTACTATTTTCTTAAGTCTGTCCAGTGAAGATGTCTTAATGAAGTTTTTGGTTTGGTTTTCTAAGCAAGTATTTTCAGCTCCTCAGGATAAGCAGGCTAGACATTATCTGACTCAAGACCAGGTAGTCAGTGTTATCTCTACTGGCAACTGCGAAGCGGAACCGAGCATCAGGTTGGCATGATCTTTTCACGCAAGTGCTGCAAATGGGCTCTGGCGGCACCTCTGCATGTCTGTGCGCATGTCGGTTTGCACGATAACTATCGCACTGCACGACTCTTATGTCAAACAAGCTCAGACCACTACCGTCCACACGCCAGATTTACATGACCTGTAACCAAGGCCACCATCTGGCTCCCAACGTGCCGTTCAAGAGATTATTTTTTTGTTACCCTAGCCGCTTAAGTACCAGGTTGCCCTCCTCTGCATCTCTCCCAATACCACCCCATCACTACTGTATCCTTTTCCTCTCCACCATTGCCTGCTTCCTCCGCCACGACGCGAGGCCCCTTGGGGCGACAACCCCACGAGTACTTGTAGCAGGTACTAGACCCTACATTTTGAAGGAGGCCGCTGCCCGTCGAGCACAGATGGAGCAGAACTCCACCGACACCTGATCCCGGTCCACGTGGAGGCAGATTCCGCCGGGCGCCGCGCACTCGTCCTCCGTCTCCGTCACCACCGCTGCCTCCTCCAGGCCGGCAGGCCGGGAGCTGGGCAAGGCGTAGTCATGGTCGCTGCTCTCGCCGGGAGGCTGGAGATGGTGGTGATGGCGGCGGGGGCTGCCTGTGTCCCTGAAGAGGCTGGTGCTGAGCTGCAGCCCGCCGGCGCGGATCCCAGCTAAGCGGCTCAAGAGCTGCCCCAGGGCACTCTGGTTAGCCAGCACTGCCCGCAGGTAGCTACTCTCCCGCTCCAGCTCTCTCAGGCGGCGGCTCAGGCCGCGGTTGCGGTCCCGCAACTGCCGGTTCTCGGCAGCCAGGCCCTGGAGGCGGCTCTCCAGGCCCAGAACGTACTGCTTCTTCTTCAGCCGGTTTAGCCGCGCAGCCGCTGCTGCCTTCAGCCGGCTCCCAGTCCCGCCGTTCCTCCGCCCGGACGCCGCCGGCCTCTGGCCCTGACCCGACGAGGGCAGCGGCTCTGGTTCCCCACAGAAACAGCCGCTCAGCTCCGCGTCCAGGTCCCAGTCTGGCCGGGCGGCTTCCAGCAGGTCCCCCAGCTCCAGGCCCGGGAACCAGTCCTCTTGCTCCCAAACTTCCAGCGGGCCACCGGGCGCCTCCGCTTCCTTCTCCTGCCGCCGCGGATCCAAGGCGCCAGCCTCCCGTCGCGGCGGCTGCTGTTGTTTGGGCCGCGCAGGGCCCGGATCCCCTTCCCCGCCGCCATCCCGCCCTCTCGGGGCCTGCCCCGCGCCGGTTATCGGCCAGACAGCGCCCGAGGGGCTCGCTCCGCCAGAGGAGGCCGCCAGCAGCTGAGTGAGGCTGTGGCGCATGGCGGCCGGTAAGAGGCCCGGCGGGACAGGACGGAGCCTGAGGAAAGCGGCTCCGGACCGGCGCTCCCGGCGCGGTGCCTGTCGGGAAGCGGCACCCTGAGCGGTGGTCGCGACTGCGACTGCGCCCGCGCGCGGGAAAGCGGCGTCTGGGAGGGGGAGATGGGAGCGAGGAATGCGAGTGTGTGTGGGGAGAAATGTGAAGGGGGGGGTGGTGGGGGGGGGGGAGGAGGGGTGTGGCGATCTGAGGGGAGGGAGTGTGAAGGGTAAATGAGGTGCGTGTGTGAGGGGTAGGGGGGAGGAGGGATGTGAGGGGTAGACACAAGTTACCCGACGCCTGAAAAATCTAGAGCCTCAAGAGCCAAAGTGTTTGGCTGAAGTCTCACAGTAGTTTTGACCTTTCATTGCATTTAAGCTTCACAGGAATCACAACAACAAAAACTTTAATCCTGTGAAATTGTAGGTCATGTTCACAGCAACTTATGTTTTCAGGTGAAAATGAATTAATGTAAGCAGTGCCTACAGATAAAATAGGTGCCTCTTCACTTTTCCAGCATGAGCACCTGTTCAGAATTGGCTGCTTAAGAATACAAAAGCAAAGGAGCTGCTGCACCACTGAAGTTTAAATACAATGTTCTTAAGTGTTGTGTATACACTGCTCCCAAGTCATACAAGAAGGATCTTTGTAAGTAATAATACATTTTGTATCTGCAGCAGCTACTAATCTCACCCAAGGCATCTCAAGCAGTAAGAGACCAGACTGACAACTACTTTTGGTGTTGTAAGCTCCACAGACTGCCTGGCTGATTAGAGAGAAAGCAAGTGCCCCAGCAGGTTGAACTGCACCTTTCCCTTTTTCTATTAACAGTGTATAATAAATACCAAGTAGCATTTACATTTCTACGATTAAATTAGGCAAATGAATCAGAGGTGTGAAGAGCCCCTTCTCCTCTCTGCTCTCAGGTGCAAGATATCACCAGCTTTCAGACCTGCACAGGTGGAGCAAACAAACACACATGTGTTTTCAGAAATGTTTTCTATCTCTGCATTTTGTTACATTGCATGCTGAACGGCCAAAGAAGCACTGGGGTTTAATAAAAATCGAATTCCTGCTTTTATTAAAAAAAGTAATAATACATTTTGTATTTCATGTATTTATCTTGCTTTAAATGACAAACTCAAGTCTTATTTCCTATGCTGTAAAGCTTTCTGAACCCAGACTCCCACGCTCCAGCATTCTCCCAACGGTGGCGCTAAAGCACCAATAAGTTGTTTTGGAAAACGAACAAACCAATCAACCAACCACCAAGCTAATAGATACAGGTACAGACAACCACACTTCAGAGAATAAATACCCAACATACTTATCACTAAAACCGGCAGGTTTAGATTCTTTAGAGTAGCATTTGAATATAAAAAAAAAAAATCTCACTTCTGCCTTCAGCACACGAGAGTAAGGATTGCGTACTAGCTAGACTATTCATGTATATATAAGCAAATGTTTTATAACCCTGATTGTTTTATAGCAAATTGAAACTAACAGTCCTCTGCACATTGAAGACACTGACAGTCCCACTTCACATAATGCTTCTTTTATATCCTAGAAATGTAGAATTACAAGTAAAGGAACCTCTAAAAATAATTCTTCATGCTTATACTCATCTCTGGAGAGATCTGACGTGGCATAATGAGGATAAAAACCACAATTCTCACAATCAACAAAAGGCAACCTGTTGCTATCTTGTCCATAAGACTTCATGAACAATTCAAGAAGTGTACAGAGAGTTTACTTGCTCTTACTTTTTTCCTGGTAGTTTAGAATATTTAACGGATCAGCAATGCTTCAGGATAGACAACACAAACATACAGTTATCACAGCTACCTCTACCACTGAATCTCTAAGTGCCTTCTTTCTTAAAGTAATTTTCAGTAAATAAGAAATAAAATAATCCCTTAAATTTACAGCACAATCTGCAGGCAGAAGTTTCAGAACAGCAACAGAACAGAGACTGCCAAAAGAGCCACTGTGTGCTCCTCTTCCAAGTTTCATGTCCACACCTTCAATTTCATTCTCAAGGTTTCTTTTGACACTAGCAATTAAAAAGCCACCTTATCTTGTCAATTTTGCAACCATTAACATCCTGAGAGGCAGTGTATCTTCTACCCATGTGTTTGGCGAGTTCATCATTTTCTCCCAAAGAGCAGTTTCATCTGAAGTAGAATCCATCCAGTCTACTATAGTCCCATAGCTTTTGCCTATAAAAAGGACAGTTTTAAGAGAACCATTACTTAATATGCTGCAGAGTGGACAATCAAATTTGCCTGTCTTCTGAAATGGTTTCACCTCCTCAGGTAGCTGATCTAGTACTTTAGAGATCCAGTTCTACATTTTTATACTTGAACAAATCTGTCAAATAAATTGATGAGTTTCACATGGAAACTTTGTCATCTTTCACTCTCCAGGCTCCAAACATCTTCCCCTCAGACCAGAGAAGACAATTAAAGGGACAAATATAATGATAGGGAAAACATACAGTTATTGCATCTGTACATCTTATATTGCCCTTATGCTAAAAACGCGTTTGCATGTAGAAGTTTTCCCATCCAATATCTTCAAATCTTATCGTGCATTCCTAATCCATCCTTTTATCTCCACCCAATATTGTCTCTATGTCACACACCTAGTTTTTGCATGTGCAAGATATTCTCATTGTTTTGGATGCAGGAATAGCATATTCTTGTACTTTAAGCAGTACCAGATACAATATACAACTAGACAAAGGTTGATTTCTAATGTTCCTCCTTACTTATCAGTTATCCTAATGCTCATAACACTACTATTTACCCTTCAAGATCTGTGCTGAAGAATAGATAAGTTACTGAATGAAACTCTTCAGTAAATAACTTAATGGCTGTTCAGTGATCTTTGCAAAAAGAGAAAAAATGGAAAGGAAGAGATAAAAAGGAAAGGCTGTACTTCATAAATTAATGAGTTAAGTGTCCAGTACCTGTTCCAAGACCTATCCTGAGACCTCCCAGAAAGTGGTTGGCAAGTTTGTTGTGATCCCAGACTGTGAGTTCTATGCAGGCTTCTTTCAAATCTTCTGGTCTAAAGCCATCATAGACCATGGTGTGGTTGAATACTGGGTTTGTAGTTTTTGACACAGTTCTTGTTTTCTGGCGACTTTTTCTGCTAGTATCTGGAAGAACAGTACTTCAGAAAGAAAAATCATTGTCAGTTTGCACTTGCACAGCACAGCCTGCATTAGACTTACTGAACAGACAAAAAACGCTGATTCAAACTGTCCTGTGCACATTAGAATGTGACTGAACATGTTTTAGCATCATGGAGGTGAAGGGAAAGGTCATATTCTCAGTCCCTTCCAAGGAATACTGGCAGCATGTATCCATTCTTGTGCTTCAGAAGATGGAAAGGAAGGGAAGTCAGGTGGGGAAGAGGCACAAGTGAGTTTACTTGCCTTATCACTAATGACACTGAAACCTCTTTGTTGCTGCCAGAGATTTCCCAACCATCTTGTTGTTCTTGTCTCTTTACATTTTTAGTAGAAGGAAAGGAAGGAGGAAGAAATATAACTATGCTTCTCCCTTCTGTCTCCTCCCACAATCTGCTAAGCTAAACCATACTCTTACACAGACATGCTTTGCTTAAACATAAATAAAAGCAGGCACGACTTTGATTAGCCTTTCCACCAAGTAACTGAGCAGAAAAAGCAAAAGAGTAGCAATTTCACAGGAAGTTCTCCCAGTATGTTTGACTTCATGGTACACAGCATCTTGAAGCTGGAAGCTCTGCAGGACAATTTGCATTACAATAAAGGAGAATCAGAAAGTAATTAGGGTTTGTTTTATTTACTGTTGAAAAATAAAGGTAAGATTAGAAAGCACAACAGAAGTATTATTAGGCCACCATGTTTAATTACTTCTACCACAGTCCTTACCACTTAATAAAAGGGTTAAGCCTGTTGCCTCTCAGAAGAGGAAGGTCATGGCATTCCTTCACCCAGATGTGCACCTCACCAGTAGACACAGTTTTCTTTCCTGTAAACATAAACCAAAACATCTGATTAAGCGTTGTAGATCAAGGCTTTTAAAGGTAATTTCTGTGATGCAGCAGTTCCTTCCCATTTGTATAGGTGACATCTGTCCCAGACTCTCTATCTCGTATCTTAATTCAGCATTCCTTTCTGTACTCTTAAACCTGCAATCTCCATCCCATCAAAGTACTACAAGCTCACATGTCTGTATTCCTACAATGACTTTTCTTCTGTTACAACCAAATATATGCTACCGGTCTTCTGCTTCTTTTCAAGCCTCCTAGATAAAGAGATCATTTTGTCTTCAGTCTACATGATGTTAGCATTTATCGCCACTTCTGCTTTCTAATAAACTCCTTTGTGCTCTCAATATAATTGACTCCTATTGACTGACTGGCTGGATAAAAGCCCTGATGTGGCCTCACTGTCAGATCAGACAGTTATCAGTCGCCAGACAAGATTAAACCAAACAGATCATACTGCTATAAATTACTGCATTCTAAATACTTATCGCTATTTTCTATTTCTAATATTGCTTAAATTTAGTGTGTTGTCATTGTTTATTTAACAAATCACAGCACTTGCCTTATGATTTATAATCTCTAAAATTATTAGTGAGAAAAATTTTAATGCATATGGACTGCTTTACAAATTTAAGGTTTAACAATTTGGTAATTTCTTCCTGTAGTAACATTAAAAACAACAAAAGATCTTAACATGATCTTTGGATCTTAAACTGAATTCATGACCAAGGTGACTTTTTTCTCTAGAAAAAGAGATAAATTCTACGTTTAGCTTTTATGTTAAAACACAATGTCTGAATCGGCCAAGAAACAGTGAATAGCCTTTTTTATTTACCTCCAACAGGGTGTGGGACATACTGGAGGGCCAGTTTCATCTCCCCTCTGTTTTCTAGCATAAGAGGCATTGTTGAAGTCTGAAATTTAAGGAGAAAATTATACACATCTCAAACCTCAAATCCATTTATGCACAGAGTTTACCATGCAAAGTTTTCCACTAGCTCAAGCTTGACTTCTACATGAGGCAAAGTTTGTTTGGTGTTTTTTGTTACTTCCCTATGTATTAGCCTTCCCTCAGTTTACAGGACATGAGACCTGTTAGGGCATGTTTAACCACTTGTCAGTGCCTCAGATATACAGCTTTTCCACTAAAGCAGAAAAGACCCAGGAGAGGCCAAAAGGCTTCAAGGGTGCATCTTTTCCACTGGTGTGCACTTATTTAAAGCTACAACAAATGCTTTTTCAATCAGAAAACTTATCCTTCGTGCAACACAAAGTACATTTTTGTAAGCTCATTTCTATAGGAATGTTTTATCTCATTTAACAAAATCAAACTAACCCCCCAAAACAACAACAAAACCAAAAGAAACCAGAATCTCTGGCAGTAGATTAGGCTAAAAGCTTAATGGGTTTTCAAGCTGGGCATACAGATTTGAAAGTCATTGTTACATCTGATATTCAAATGTTGCTGCACTTGCTCCATATTCTCAGGTTTACTTCATACCCAGAGAACAAGTGCCTTCAGGTATCTGTTGCAGCAACATGATTCAAGTAAAAAATACCTTGAAAAGACTCTGAGAAAGTTTTTCCTACTGTAATAGCTAGCTACTTGCTAGACTGAGAGAAACCTCAGAACTGTATGTTTCATTTACCAGGAAAGAGGTATTTATGATTATAACCAACACAAACCCCAAAGAACACACAAGACCATGCTTAGATAATGACTTGGTTTTGCACTTACAGAGCAGAAAACACAAACCAGCTAACCCACCCTTATATTACCATGACATTCCTGTTTTGTTTTCCTACCCTTGGCTTGAGGGGAAACCAGTTGATCTGCTTATTGGACTTATCATTCCAGTCCCAAGTTCCCAAATCCAGCTCCACCTCACCAAGGAAGCTATTCCTTCCAAAGGTATCATTGTGCCAGACAGAGATATTAAGGCTTTGGTTCTTTAGGAGATCCTTCTCAATTTTATACTGCAAGGAAGAAGAAACAAACAAAAAAATAAAACAAACTCGATTTTTATCAATGCTGTGTCTGAAAGTGACAAGGTTAGAAAAAAATCTGAGTTTATATATCCATAACTGCTCACTTCTTCATTTCAGAACAAAAAATTCTCTTTATGTTTTAATGCAAACAAACACAAGTTATGTATGAGTAAGTATACAAAAATTAATGTTCTAAATTCTGTATCCAAAGTACACTGCAGAGTTCACCTCTCCACGGAAGGACTTAAGTACTTCTACAGAGCAATCCTTCTCATCTCAATAGCTCTTTTGAGAGCATTTAGACTTGTGCCTATAAGTGAAGTTTCATCATACTTCATGTATGCACTATTTCATATCTAGTAATAGTTGGATAAATACCCGCAGGATCTCATTATAGACAGGATTAAAAGTCTTCTTTTTGACAGAGGTCTTCCGTTTGCCCAGCTTGTATTTCTCTGGAAGCAGGTAGGTCTTGACATACCTTGAATTTAGACAGGCTTGTTAGAAAAGCAAAAACCCATCCTTTCCAACTTCCCCTTCCAAAATACACAAGTATTTGCTTTTAATGTAAAAGAAATCCACTTCATTAGCCATCACATTGTTCAGCTTCTTACATTTAAGAAATGGAACAGCAGTAGTGAAGTATAACAATAACTTCCAATGTGGGACATAAGCCTTCTCCTACCAGAGGGAAATCTGTTGAAATGTCTCCTCAACATGTAGAATTACAGAATATTCAACTACAGTATGCCTAGATATCACATTTATAGGCTCTTATTCTATTGAAAACTTACCAAAGGAGGATTTACCACCTGGAGAGTTGAATTTTAAAAGAGAATTTAATATTCTTAGAAGTTTGAGTTTCCCATGTTAATATATATATACACACACACATGCCAATTTATAGTGGCAATTCTGTATTCAGTTCAGAGTGGAAAAATCACTAAAGCATGTTATAACCTATTCATTTATTTATATATAAGATTGTTTACTCCAACAGGTTATAGAGATTGTAAAACCACCCATCAGATTTCATTTTCATGTTAAAGAAAAACTTCCAGTAGGAAATAAATCTATTCTCTGTACTTACGGGTCTGAACGCTGTCGCTTAACATCTGCCACTGCCAAATCTTTACACTGGCAAATAAAAATGTGGAGCTCACTCAGCTGTTCTACATAATCAATAGCAAACTGAATGTTCCCCTTCACATCAACATTGCCAAAGTCTGCACTGTAGATGCTCATTAGACTTCCGCTCACCTGTATCGCACAAAAGGAGAAAAATATTCCAGGCATTGCATTTCACCAGGTACTTTAAGATTAGGATAGAAGTTACACTCATAATTCAATCAAAGAAATCAACTGTGCCCCTTTAGATGTTATATAAAAGGTAATGGACACTAGTATACAAGTTTCTCAGCAAGCAGATTAACAGGAATAAGTTATTTGTAAATCAAAGGTGTTAGGCCAAATTTTCTACAAAAAGACTTGACTGCATTGAGATAGAAAGAATAAAATGATAGAATACTGTAGACCTGGAGATTGCCTGTGGTCAGATTCTTAAGATATTACTTATACACCTCTTCAGCTGATCTTCCTTGCATAAAGCAGAGCCTAGGAGTTTAGGACAACAGGTCTTCTAAAAAAAATACTGACAAGAAGATTAGTTAAAGTCTATATGAATTATGTACCTAAAGAAAATAGTGACAATTAAACACTACATATGTAGACAGAGAAGGATGTACAACCTTTTTATCTCAATATCCTTCCCTAAAATTCTACTTTTCCCCACAAAGTCCACATAAACTAATGACTTGTGGTTAGCTCACTGATTCTATTACATACCCCACATGCCAATACTATCTCTTGCTTTCACTTATTTCTCTCTCCTTTCTCCTTTTCTAAATGTTAGTTCTATATAAATTGTCCTTCATTTTAAACAATAAATGTAAGTTTTTAAGGTAAAAGCCATCTCTTTGTTCAGTGTTTGCTGTTTAGTGTGTGTGCTGCACAATGGAGTCCTGAACAGGCTTCAGTATATTACTAGAAAACAAAAAAAACTAAAACCAGTTTTATTTTGTTTTAGGCAATTCCATACAAGAGTTCATATAACAGAGAGAGAAGGAAGGAGACAGAGATGCCAAGGGAAGAAAGGTAAGAGGAATAAGAAAAGAACTGAAATAATACTGAAGAGATTAGCAAAAGCAAAGTGCCATTGAAACAAGGCTTTGGTTTACATACAGAGGATAAGGAGGCCATGCCAGAAGAGCCACTAAGATTGGTTAGAGAGCTGGGACTCTTCTTGATTCTGCCAAGGGAATAACTGCTTTCTGATGCTGTATCTGTCTCTCTTTCATCACTCTATAAAAACATCACAGAAAAAAGTCTGTGTAGGTTTTTTATAGTCACAAGGCACATTAAAAAAATAACCAAAAACAAACCCAATTTTAATGCAGACTGAGACTCAGTGAAAACCTGAATTTAAATCCCCTTGTAGTGCAACATGAATAATTAATATTTCTTAAATTAAGTCATGCAGTTGAAGTTGAAAGGGATTTTTTCTAATTGAAACCCTACACTGAATTTTTTAAAGCACTAATGCAGGTTTGCTTTTCAGTTTTTAATCACAAGGAGCAATGAAAAAGTACAAAGTGTACTTTATTGGGACAATTAAACTCAACTTCTCTACTTCATTATCTCACACAAACTTATACAAGTGATAATGCTCACGTCTCTTAGCAGTCCCTTTCTGTTATATAGCAAATGCTATCAGTTCTGTACCCTCTCTTTCAAAGGCAGCTAGCTGGAAGATGACATGCACAGTCAAACAGCACTGGATACAGTTAGCGGCTTTTGCAAAAAGTCTTCCTTGCAAGGGAGCAAGAAGGAGCCTGCTTTTCCACCATAGAACTGCAGTTTTGGTTCACTAAGTGCTTATCAGGTTATGATGTGCTTACAACCCCATTCTGTCTCATTGCTATCACAGTATTACAGAATCAATGCTTTACTTCCCAGGTGTACTTTGGCAACATCCTATGCAAGCTGTTACAGAAAGCATCATCTCCCTGTTGTGTTCCACCCATGAACAATTTACAATAGTGCCACACTATTTCTTATACAAGCCAGGATTCTCCTGGATACAAGCCAGTATGTTCTTGGCCACCTGGGCACACTTGGCTGGCTCATATTCAGCTGCTATCAACCAGCACCCTCAGGGCCTAAAACTTCTGAAAGGTTAATTAGCCACAGGTTGTTTAGGATCATCTCCCAATTGTTACACCACAAGCTCAA
The DNA here is from genome assembly GCA_013396975.1 of Bucco capensis. Classification (NCBI taxonomy): domain Eukaryota; kingdom Metazoa; phylum Chordata; class Aves; order Piciformes; family Bucconidae; genus Bucco; species Bucco capensis. Next base: position 897,350 of record VWZO01015516.1, read on the forward strand.
CTCCATGCCACGGTCCAACAGTAAACTCACATAGCAGACTGTGGAAAGCACTACCCTGACAAATGCAAAATGCCACAGTAATCAAAAGCTTTAGTTACGGTATTTCAGAGATGGAACTTACCTCTTCTTGTAGGAATGATGGCACTGACTTGCTCAATCCTTTGAGTTTTTCAGGATTGGAAAACAGCTTATCAGGCTGTGAAGGCACTGTGGAAACTGAAGAATAGCAATTTAAAAGGCTTTGAAAATACATATGCAATCAAAACGGTGAGATTCTGTAACAGTACATGGTTAGAAACAAACTCCAGATGAAACACATGCACAGGCACAACCAGTTTACAAACTGGATGCAAGATTTGGGGATTTTTCCCCAACAAGCCAAACTGTTTTATTTACTCAGTATAATTAAAATAGGAATATTCATTTAAATCAAGCAGTGTTTAGACCAGAATAAGAAAGTTGCAATATTCCCAGTTAAATTATAAGATGTGTATCTCAATGATGGACCTTTCTGCAGCCCAATTCTTCAACATTTTATATCTCTGCCCAAGTTCACTTCCATGCTCTCTCACTTACGAAGCTTGATTCTACAAAATAGTCTTACAAAAATCCAGTTTGCAATAGGCCCACAATTCTCAGAGTTTTCTATGCTTTAATCCCACTAATATTTAATAATGGACTAAAGCTCTGGGTCTTTGGACTGGGTATACATTATGAAATGAACCAATACTACAGGGGCATGTATCTATTGCCTAAAATGAAACACTACATGCTAAGATTGTTAGCAAGGTGTGAGTCAAGCTTTTACAAAGCTTTTGTTGAAGCTCCAACAGTGTTCAGCATATCAGTTATTGTCAGTACACAGTTAGATGCATTTTCCCATTGAGCAAGTATCTGGTTCAGATGTATAACTTGTTAGTTGTTAAATTTAAAAAAAAAAAAAAGGTTTTTTAATGTATTAAGTGGAGAAATCTCTCAATTTTCTGCTGGAAGAATCCTATTACTCACTTCCTGCTGCATTTTCAGTCCTCTCTTGATGCTGATCAGGTTTCAGACCTGCTCAGGCAGTATTGACAACAGTCACTCAGTAGCACAAACAGCTTTGCAATGTTATAAATAGCATCAGTATTTTTTTTATACATGGGAAATTTTTGTATGTCCCCAGACCCTAAATGTTTCTGTGTTTTGAGCTGGATCATAACTAAGGTAATAAGGCATAAACTAAGCAAAGTCAAAAGGTAAATAGTATTTTCAAGAGAACTTGCCTTATTCTGTCTGTACAGCTACCAATGTGCCTGTGTTCATCTTATTTTCAAACTTCACTATTCATCAATTTAACCTAAAACCCCAACCTTTTCAGGGAAGTATCTACACATGCATCTTATTATGCTACAATCATACTATTTGTTCTGTAGGCCACTAAAATGCACAAAGCTTTAAAGAATATATAACATGACAATAAAGGTAGCTGTGCAAAACTATTTTTTAAAACTCTAGTGTTCCAATGCAGTATATAAAGAATTGTGTGTTAGTCCTCTCTAGTCAGTGCTGTTTGATGGTTTTCTATTGCGTTCATCTTGCCATGTTCTTGGAGCAAATTTGCTTTTATTTTGCTTAGATTTGGAATTTCTAAAGGTATACAGACATGTAACAGTAAGGCATCTACAATGTGCTAATGGATTGATGATATCAACACTAGTTGATGTAACAGTTCATGTATTGCTTAGAGCAATTCTGCTTTGCCGGATTGAGACAGAGATTGCACAGAGAGGTTCCTTTTCAGCTGATGTATTCTGAAGGGTGTTTTGCACTAGCAAAAGTCATCTTGCAGATTAAGACGGGACAGACAAATTCAATATTTACTTAGGGCAAGTGTTTCAAGTGAGATAATGTTCAAAGACAATGATTTCAGTACCCGTTTCATATGCTGAATGACCAAAGGCCAAAACACACTGGTAGCTGGCACAGAATTTCTACAGATATAGCAGGACAGAAGGTAAGTATATCCCTTAACAATAAAACAACACAACAAAATTCTACATAAGCATTTCAGTCATGCTGAAATTAATATAATCTAATAGGACAATAAAATTTCTGGTTTAAAAAGATCCTTTACTAGCAAAAGCCATTAAAAACAATAAACTTCCATGCAGACATAGAAGATATTTACCATCTTCAGCACTAAGAGCTAATTCTTCCTTTGGATTATTTATTTTTCCTTTATCTGTGCAGGAAAAAAGTAACACATAGTTAGAAATTTTGCTGTTCAGTATGATAAAAATGGATGTCAGTGGTAATCATGGAATCACGAGTAACGAGGACAAACAAACCAGCAGAGCCATGGGAATGGTTAAATTCAAGAGATGCTTTCTACTTCACATACTACTTCAAGCCTACATATAAGCAGCAGTCTCATGTTGATGCAGTTTCTATCAGTGTGCTGTTGCAACTGTGTTAGTGCATACCTAGAAACTAGTTAGAAGCAAGCAACAGTGTAAGTAGTATTAGAAGATTAATTTGCCAACAATAGCCAACATCTTTCAAAACACTTCAGTTTATAAATACAAGTTCAGTTTATGCCTTTCCCATCAGACAAGAGATAAGTATGAAAACACTCAAGGGGCAGGGCGAAGGGAGACAGGAATGATAATTAAAAAAAAATCCTAGGAGGCCGCAGAGGGAAGTCAGGAATGAATTTTAAGTACAATCTTGTCTCACTGTAACTCTTAAAGTGAATTTGGTATATTAACTGCTAGAATATACAAGTGAAACTACTAAACTAAGATGATTTTGTTCATACTTCCACTGTCTATTGATTTGACCCAAGCAAGCAACCCCAAGACAATGGCAGTTTTTGCTCATTACTTATTTGGGTAGTTGCCAAACTCCCACTATTGAAAAACTATCCCAAAACTAGTTCATCACTGATTAATACAGTGCATTTTTGGAAGATGTCTGCTTCATGTGTTGTTTCAAAATTAATGCAAAGAACTGAAAGCTCCATAAGGCTTATTGAGAAAAAGGCAAAAACACTACTTGGCAAAGCTGGAAGACCAGTATGAAAATGTTTAAGCTAAACTGAGGGTCATGGGAGACACACACAAGCTTTGTGCTCACTTGAGGTGGCTGACGGAATGTCCTCTAGACTTTTGGAAGGCATTTTCCTATCTGCACTCCTTTTCAAAGCCATCAAAACAGGATTTAATTCTTCTTCTGAACCTGTTATGAAACAAAATACATGAACACTGCACACACGGACATGCCATTTTAAGTAAGCCACTGAAAAAAACAACCATGGATTTCTTATGAGAATTTATTTTGGCAATGAATATTCAATGAAAGTCAAAAATAAATGCAAAATAAAAAAAATATTGGATTTTAAGTGTTTATTTGCTCCCTCGGAATTCTCTCAGCCATCAGTAAGAGTCAGGTTGGCTGATTTACCTTTTGCATGTATCTCTGTGCTGACAAGTAAGGGGGTTCCAGGCAATTATAGAACTCAATTATCTAAAAGCAATATACGATAAATTCCAACTTCAGCCATTTGATTTGAGTTTTCACTAACTTCCATCGGAATCTCACTTTCAAAATAGTCCCAAGAGAAAGCTAGCAGAACCCTAGAAACCTCTGATTTCTCAGATTCTCCAGGTGAAGGAAACATTCCCAGTCTCTTAGGAACAGATAAAAAAGGTTAAATTATCTCCTCTACCTGAAGCTTTTGAATGACTGTCACACTTTACACATTGACTAGAGTTGTCATTCAACCAAAATAAGAATCCTGGTAAACACACTACTTCATTTATATGGGCACTTTCTAGTGCAACAGTCAGTAGTGCTAAATGAAACAGCACTGAATTCTGGAACTTTTATATCCAGCAATTCTGCTGATAAGTATTCATTTACCTTTGAAGACTAGCTAGTCAAACTAAGGAATGAACTCAATCAGCCATTAATTTCTCCACACACACCCCTTTTAATTGAAGATTTTTAAAGGAAATACCAGATTTTGAGTGTTACCGGTGTTATTAATTTGAAAATGTCACAGGGAAGGAAGAAAAGGGTAGATCATGAAGACTGATGCGATTGATTCATGAAGCTGAACTCTTACCAAAGGCACTTACCCAAATGTAGTATGTGTTTGTCAAACACTTCCCTATTAAAAGACTTAATTAGTTCTTCCCATCCTTCCCAAACAAATATCCAAAGCATTCAATTGAGAAATAAGCATTACACAGACCTTCGGTTAACATATTTCAAGTTGGCTACCAAAAAAAAAAACCAAAAATTGAAGTCATGTTTAAAAACCCAGCACCATGAATTTTAGAAATCAAACAGCTCACAAGTTGAACTTTTGTTTCCAGACCAGGACTCAGAGTTCTCATCTGAAAACCTTGATCTCAAACTTGAACCATCCCATTGCTCTTCATCATTATCCTCGTGCTGAGACATTAGGCAGAGTTGAGCTCCTTCTGGCTGTGGGGAGTTGCTCTCATCTTTAAGTGGTGTGCTTGCTCTCCTGAACTGCAACAGTGCTTTAAATTCTGAATTATTTTCAGAGGCACCCAAGGATATGCTTTCATCTCTCCTTCCTTTTTCATTTATCTTGAATGACTTGACTGCTGTCATACTGGTCTCTCCTTCCAAAAGGGGAAGATCAACTGGAGCTATGTTTCTCTCTATTTTATTAATAGTTCCATTTCTTTTAGGAAGATTAGAAGCTTCAATTTCACTTACTGCAAGGTCATTTACTGAAGCTTTGGTATTTTGTTCAGGAGCTGCCCCTTTGATAGCTATCTTCATCTGTGGATGACGGCTACTTAACACATATGGCTGTGCCACTGTCACAAACAGAGTCTCCTTTTGTAATGAAAAAGCATGATCCCCCATTTTTTCTTTGTTATGTAACTCTTCAGATATTGGAGATGAAGCTTCAGATGCTTCTTGAAGAAGCTGTTCTAAAGAGCTCCTGAATTCACTGAATTTTGAAATATTTGAAACAGAAGTTTTTTCGATTATTTCTTCTATTTCTTGAGGAGGATCTCTCTCTTGTTGATGTGGAACATGCACACTTTGACTAGTCTGTATTTTACCTTGCATTTTCTTATCCATATTTTCCAGAACAGAAGCTGGTGTTTCAGACACCTCTTTCGGTAGCTTCTGTAAATTAACATCAAAGGCTTCATACTCAGTCTTGGACAGTGCAGATTTTTCAATGGTCTCACTGAGTTTCTGTGGCAACTCTCCAACATACTCATAGGTCCTGCTCTTAACTTTCACCTCAGCAGTTCTGCCAGCAAGTTTTGCTTTAGGAGGTGGTGGTGTTTCAGAGGCCTCCTTCATCAGCTTCTCTAAAGCAGAATTCAAGCCACTGACCTTGGATGGGGCAACAGATTTTTCAATGGTCTCACTGATTTCCTGGGGCAACTCTCCATCATGCTCATAGGTCCTGCTCTTAACATCCCCCTCAGCAGTTCTGCCAGCAAGTTTTGCTTTAGGAGGTGGTGGTGTTTCAGAGGCCTCCTTCATCAGCTTCTCTAAAGCAGAATTCAAGCCACTGACCTTGGATGGGGCAACAGATTTTTCAATGGTCTCACTGATTTCCTGGGGCAACTCTCCATCATGCTCATAGGTCCTGCTCTTAACTTCCCCCTCAGCAGTCCTCTGTACTGTGCTGTCAACATGTTTTGGTTTAGGAGGTGTTGGTGTTTCAGAGNGGTGGTGGTGTTTCAGAGGCCTCCTTCATCAGCTTCTCTAAAGCAGAATTCAAGCCACTGACCTTGGATGGGGCAACAGACTTCTCAATGGTCTCACTGATTTCCTGCAGCAACTCTCCATCATGCTCATAGGTCCTGCTCTTAACATACCCCTCAGCAGTTCTGCCAGCAAGTTTTGGTTTAGGAGGTGGTGGTGTTTCAGAGGCCTCCTTCATCAGCTTCTCTAAAGCAGAACTCATACCACTGACCTTGGATGGAGCAACAGACCTTTCTATGGTCTCGTTGACCTCTTCAGGTTGTCTTGTATCTTCTTGGCACATTGATTCTACACTATAATTATTTTGTGATCTACTGTTTATATCATTGGATGTTTTCATTTCTACCCTTCTATATTCAGAAGGTTGAGATGCAATGTTTTCTCTGAGCAGCTTCTGCAAACCAGCTTGAGGCTTCTGAGAACCCTCAAGAGTATTATCCTTGTCTGCTGCCTCGTGTCGTAGACATAAAGGTTCAAATTCCTTAAACAGTTTCCTGAGGCCTTTTTTGTTTTCATTCTCATCTGCTGATGGTATATTAATTTTTCCTGTACTTCTGCTTATTTCTTTTTTATCAGCAGGAGAAATGTCATGGCTCTGTTCTGCTGTTCTTTCAACGACCTTGCACTGATTTGAGTGAAAAGTTGTCTCTTTCAAAATATTTTCTTCTAGGTTCAAGCTAGATGGGGTCTCTGAGGCTTCCTTCTCTAACTTCTTTAGGCCTAATTGGAATACATAAAGCTCAGCTTTAGGTAGAACAATCTTATCCACAATCTCTGCAACTTCCTCTGTAGGGAGACTGATATCTAATGGAGTAGTCTTGTTCTCCACTTTTTCTAGAGGTAAACATAACCAATCATCTACTGCTGTCTCCTTTAAAGCATCTTTATTGCCAGATAGTTGGAGCAACTGCAAGGAAACATGATGCTCTTTCAGTGAAATAATACTTTTCCCCATACAGTCTTTACCTTCATGCTGTAGAAGACCCATATTATCCTGGTGTTTTGAGATAACTAGTTTTCCATCTAGCTGGACAGAGTCGGCATTTTTTGTGTGTGTTACGTTCAGACTTTTGAGGGTAGGTGATCCCAGAGGCATTTCACATACTACAGACTCTAATTTCTCTGGGTTTTCTTGCTCAGACATTTGGGTTTGTTGTTGAATTAACTCTTGCTTGCTCACATTATCTCTGTCTTTTTTATCTTCCTTTGACTTTCTTTCATAGGTTATTGAACTAGTATTATTTTGCAAAGAAACATCTCCCTTATCAATGCTATTACATAATTTAACTCCAGTGTCCCAGAAGTTTCTCAAACTCTGGAACTGTGAAGAATCTAAAATTTGATTCTTGGACTTTTCATTCGTTTTTTCTTTTAAAGGAAAAACCTGGAAGTTGGGCTTCTGTTGGGAACCAGCAGCAACTTTTTCTTTAACTGTTTCTTTCTCATCTTTGCTTTCTGGGGAAGCTGAAGTGGCACCAACTGTTGGCTGCAAGTTACTGGCTTTTGGCAATTCTGTATGTACATGAACCTCACCATCAGACGGAACCATTCTTCCTCTTTTTTCAACTGCGTGGCCTGATCCAATCTCAAAAGGATTTTCATACTCTTTTCTTGTAGCTTGGCTTGCACAACTTAGTTCAGCACTTCTTAACACATTCTTGCTTTGATCGTCCAATCTACTAGGTAGGTATACTGCAGTTGAGTTTATTTTGTCGCTTTCTCTGAGACCTTTCAATGCATTGCCACCTGATACATTAGTATTTATACTAACTTCTTTCACTCCTTGACCAGGGACATTTTTATCCCTTTCCCAGAATTCTCTGATCTCCTTTATCCTTCTTTTTTCTCGTATTGCTTTCTCAGATTCACACTTCTGAGTTGGTAGCTTGTGTTCTTGATGCTCCAAGAAACTTGATTTTTCCTTTTGCTTCTTGATTTCTTGACCACATTCTCTTTCTTCAACACTTGTACAGTCAAATTCAGTTAGTGATTTGTCATTTTGCTCCTCATTCTCTTCCCCTTTCTTAGGTTTCATCCTCTCTTTTATCAGCTGTGTATCTTCGGAAATAAATGATGTAGGTGAAATACTATCCTTCTGTTTAATTTTTCCAAACAGTAACTCCTTTGTAACTTCTTTTGTTTTTCCATCCACATTAGGCCCACTGTGTTCTGTACGAAGAACTGGCGTTCTGGATGTGACATCCTCTACTTTGGGTTCTCTGCCTTGGGATCTGGTTGATAACTGTTTCCTATCTTCAGTACCAGAACTTCTTTTAAACCAATCTAAAACTTCTGATACAGATTCATCAGCCACTTTAAGTTCATCAGCATGTTCGTCAGGCTTGAAAGTGGTTTTAGCATCTTGCTCCTCAACAAGATCAAGCTTACCTTGTTGAAGATTTGTAGAATTGGTATTTGACACCTCATGTGCTTCTGTCTTAGCAGAAAGCTGATGTTCATCTACAACAAAAGAAACCACATTAGGAATCAGACACACGACTCTACAAATGGTCCATCTACCTCGAAAAATCTCTGGTTTGGGTTGGGTTTTTTTTAACTGTTAGCACAGAAAAAGAATTCTCTGTCCTTGTGTTTTGGAAAGAAAGAAACTGCAGGTAATAAAGTGAAAAATAAATTCCTGTGCTAAGACATCCAACTGGAAGATCATTCATATTACTTTTGACGATGTGAGCAGATTGGTTATCCCCATTCTAAAGCAGATGGTTACATTGAAGGAACTGCCAGGCAGGTGGGGGACAACCCAGCATATTCATGTTTAGACTCATGGGCAAACCCCCAAGTCCAAGTGGATTAATCCCAAGGACAGTCAACAGCAGTACAAAAAAAAAATTCTTCAGTTCCTGTGCAGACAGATCTATGAGGCCTTATGACAAGAATTTTATCCAAATACCATCACTTCATCTTCATCATCCACAATAAAGGCTCCGATTGGATTGTTATTTCTTAAGACTATCAACAGAAGAACATCTAAAAAAATACTGACTACATTAGAGCACTAAAATACAACAAAGTAATTTAGAATTTAATTCTGCAGTCTGTATTATTATTCCTGTTTCTAGTTTTTAATTCCTAGATAGAAGTAATTAAAACATTAATGAATATATGCTATATGTTATTGCATTCTGTTCTTGAGTCCTATTAGTCACTTACCAGTAAAGTTTTTGTGTGACTTTGATTCACGGCTCAAGTTCTGGTTGGATTTATTTTCATGTGTCTTACCAACACTCAGTTCATTATTGCTATTTGGCAGGACATTGCTGGAGGCATTCTGTAGAGTTTCAAGCTGCCTAGGAGTAACTGTCTTTGTCTGCAAGGTTTCATTAACCAGGAAGACTGACCTATTAATGTCATGAGGGTCAAGTGCTGATGTATCTTCTTGTAAGCCATCTATTCTTTTTGTTTGTAAAGCTGATGTATAGGGTTCCAAAGGCTTTACAGCAGTAGTCTCCTTATAGCCAAATGAATCTGATCCAATAGCATCATTTCGACTGCTTTTTATTTCGTCAGATTCTAACAAATCATACTCTCCTGTTTCTCTACTACGGTGTACCTGTTGGCTTTGCAGAGGTTCTTCTTTAGGTGTGCTAGATGAGAACCTCACTTGTTTTAGTTTTTCCAGTGAAATTTGTGTGGAGTCTTCTGCTTCTTCTGTAAAGGAGTTTGTCTCTGCTTCACCTTCAAAAATAGTTGCAGTAGGAAGACCATTCTTTTTCTGAACATCTAGCATCTGACTAACACGAACTTCTGAGTCAGTGGAACTTGAACTTGAACTGCGCTTCAGAATGCCCCTGGGTGCTGTACTGATGCCGTTAATCCTCTCAGTCCCTTTGGTTGGTTTCGGAACAAAGTCTTGTCTTTGTGATGCAGGATCTGGTGCTTTGTGAATTAGTTTTCTAGCTTTTGGGACAGGACGCTTAACTAGTCCTTTCTGTGATTCATCAGTAGGTTCTACAGAAAGCTTCTTATGTTTCTCTGCTTCATCATTTTGTAAGTTTAGTTTAGGTTGGCTCTCTTCTGATGGTGACAAAATTTCTGCAAGATATACAGAGAAGAAATCATGAGTTTATATGATGTTCAGCTGCATAAACAGAGGGGTATGACACAGTGAACATCTTAAATGCAGTGATACTGGTTTATTAATAACATCTGCAGTTAAACAGGCAGAAATTCAACCTAGATGTTGATCTCATTTGTATGTAACAGGAAGTTTTAGCAGATGAAAATCTTGATGTTATTTCTTATTCTAGAAATATTAACTATTTGATGATTCCAAAGATAGAGAGCACACCAAATTTTTGATCAGTGTTATTCCTGCAAGGGATGAAGTTTGTATGGAAGGGGCTGCTTCTGAATACACATTTACACCTTTTCAGGTGCAGAAGGTAAACAATAACCTGCAGCAATGGAAAAAGGCTATTTCCACAGCGATATGGAACGAGGTAAAAGGCAAAAATTATCTCCTCGTAAAGAGATAAATTTTGTTTTATTCCTAATGTGTAAGTCTTTCTTTTTCCTGTTAGGAAGCATTGTATCAGAGACAGGAGAGTCATTTCCATGTATGAGCCTGTAAATTAACAATATACAGACATTGAAGTTGTATATACATCACTCATCTACTTCCTTCCAGAGATTACTGCAGGAAAGGGGATCTGAAAACAAACGGAACTGAGAAGACAAAGGGAAAACAAAGATCAAAGATAGTTCAACTGCTTCTGTTGAGCCAATATCAGCAATGTCTGGAAGGTCATAAAGACAGCTATGCCAAATTCAAGGAAATTCCACTTTTCTCTTACAGCAGTTCAGGACAAACAGCCCTCTCAGCTGGAGTGCTTCATACTGACTAGAACTGCAAGTAAAAGAAAGGAAGCAAACCCAATTTACTCACATAAACAGCCATTTCCTGGATATATTCACCTTTTACATGTGATCTGAAATGAACTACTTGGAGCTATCTACTAGTTAAAATAAAGCAGTTTTGACATCTTACAAAAAGAAGCAGTGAAAGTAAAAAATAATTTCCATGTACACCAGAAAGTCACAGTCATGTGCTAAATAAGTATATTTACCTTTCTTTGATAGCTTAGGTAGAATGGCTGCTCTGTTTTCCAGTTCCTCACTGTTCAAGTTATCACCTGATGCAGTGGAATTAAATGGATTTCTCCTTTGCTAAGAGACGAATGAACATTATAATTGCAGTCAAATTTTTGTGTCAGTATAGTCTTGACAAAATAAATGAAAGTGCAGTGATTTCCTCTACCTCACTACCCTGGCAGCAAAGAATCTGCAAGCATGCCTCTTAAATTGCATACAGGACAAAAAACCTAAATAATATGAACCAGGGAACTATAAGAAGTGCTAGTGATACCTTCATCTTGTTACTTTACAGTCACCAATAGCAGAGATAAGCCATCACTTAAAGACACTTGAAAAATCCCAAGTTGTTGCAAGTTAAATAGTTTTATCTCTAACAAATAATGACTTCAGAGATACTGGAACACAGCAGGACAATTCTATTCTTGAAGAAGCTGGAAATAATGTCAAGCACAGACAGCCACTGATTACAGCCATACCCAGCAATTCAGTGCTGAAATTTTAGTGGTTTCCATTATCTCCCTCCAAAACAAAAAATTACTCATTTTTTGTTTCCAACTCATCATCTTTCCTCCTCAAATCTTTATCTCTACCACTAAAGCAAAGAAACACACAAAGTGTGAAAGATAACTTCTGCTATGTTCAATACCAGTCATACCTTTACTGGTGAGACTGCTGCCTTCATAAGCCTTTCCTCTGGTTTGGCTAGCAGAGAGGTTGTTTTAGAACTGCAAAGAAAAAGTACAGAGCAACTTCAGCAAACAAGACATTACTTCAGGTCTTATTGAAAAAGTAAAACAGACTTGTTTATACATACTTTAATATAACCCTTTGGCACCTAAGCTTGTCTGTGCTCATCAGATTTAGAAGCAAACCTTCTCCTTTCCATAGCAAAGGGAGATTCCTGTTGCTTTGTTTCCTTGCAAACACTTATTTGCTTGTTAAAAAATTCAATACAACTTCTACTTGGCATGACAGAAACCATATGTTTGACATCCTTTACATCTGAGTAAGTTTTATGTAAATATAGCCACTCTCCAAACAATATCAGTGTTGCTGTCTCCATCTTTGTCTTAGATTTGTACTTTTAGAACTGAAATCAAAGTGGAGAAAAGTGCCAAAATCTGATAAAATAGTTTTTCAGTTTCCAAATCAGAGGAACCTCATCATTGCTATAAGAGATGACATGCCACAGATGACCATACATCCCTCAGAGGTACAGCTTATATGCTATTCTTCCAACTAAGATCTATAAAACCTGTGGTTTGATAGCAGAAGTGAAGTAGGTTATTACTTGTGATCCTGAGGGCAGGGAGCTCAGGTAGTTAGAAATTAAAACAGCTATAAGATACAGCTCCTACTTTATATCAAGAAATACTACTTCTAGTTGCAGAATGATGCCTTCTAATTTCTTTTTAAAAAGTATCATTCCACATTACAGTTTTTAACCTTAGTTCTATTACTTTTATTTTTTTAAGTCTGAAAATACATATATTTAAAGAAAACTTGTTCTGCTGCATTGGAGTTTGTATTCCTGCTTTTATAAAGCACTTGAGTTTGTGGTTGTGTTTTTATGAGTACCTGTGTGCTCCTGAACTTTGCGTCTCATCTACTTGGTGTATCTCACCTAGGGGAAAGGGGTTTTTTGTTGTGGTGTTTGTTTTGTTTGTTTTTTAAGGTACAGGTCATGAGTGCTTCTGTTCTTCGCTCATTTTAAACAAAGAAAATACTGTTATGTGCCCGACCCTGGACTGCACGAAATCAGTAAGACATTCTTTGGTCTGCAGATTTTACAGGAGGGGAGGTAATTTTAAGTCTCCTTGAACACACACACACAATCCCACAATATTTTAATGCAATGCTAATTATTTTATGGTAAGTCTGAAGTAAAGAGTTGTTTATTTGGCATTACATACTAACAACTCTGCTCTAAAGAGGAAAAGGTAGAGGGGGGAAAATACAAAACAAAAACACACCACACACCCAGGATCTTATAACAAAGTTTCACCACAAAGGGTCTGGAAATCTGAGTTTACTCTCAACCCATAGAGATGGAAAAAAGGAACAAACAGTTCCCAGCTATGCTGCATTCACAAGGCTAATCTAAAAGAGTATATAAAGCCAAACTGATAAATACATCCAGATAAAAATAATTCCTGCACTGCAGTTCAGCAAAACAAAGTGCTGAGAAACACAATAAAGGTCCCAACTGCACACAGACTGGACAGCACTGGATAGGAACCAAGAGGCAAAAGGACAAAGACAAAGCAAAGCTTGAGAAAGAGGTTATAGATTTGCAGGCATTGTCAATACAGTCTAGTCAGCAACGACCTCCCATTAAAGAAAAAATATATAAACTTTCCTGGGCTTATCCTGAAAGCTAAAGAAACTAGTGTGATTTAATGGTATTTCATAAAAATATCCCTATCTAGGTATCTCAGCACCCTTATTATTCCAGAGAAGTTACATGGATTTTGTGCAAATTTCCATCATGCAGAGCTCTAGGACCCACACTTGCCAGCTGTTCAATAGAGGCTAAAAATATTTTCTAGCCTAGGGAAGAGAACAACCTACAGATCTTAATTTCAAAGATAAAACCTCTTTAATATTACCCTTTTTCGAGATTCAGCATATAGCCAGATGGTATCACTGAAGAGAGGGAATATTGACAGTTTGAGTCACCTCATGAAAACTGGTTCTGTGCAAGGTTACACTCTCATACACTTCACACACCTGCCCCGTAAAAGCTCTGGTATGCAAGAAAAGTACCATGGTGAGGTAATACCCCCAAGAAAAAAAATCCTTCATAGCTTCACTACTGAATTTAGACATTTAGGATGTGGGGATGAAGATCACTATGCTAATTTTAAGAGGAAGGGGGTGGGGGAACCCAACAAAAAAACCCCCTAAAACTCATAACACCCAGAAATTTACCCTTAAAGTAGCACTTTAAAATGTTTTAAAAGTCCTATTGCTTGAATCACATGTGGTATTTGGACACTAGAAGCTCTGAACTCTGTGCAGTCCCAAGATATCACAAGCACACATGAACAAGGCATACAGGATGATTCATTTCTGATACAATTTGAAGGGCAAGAGAGGGTCCTGGATAATAATTACCAAGCTTTGCACAGCTGTGACCTGAAATAAGTCATCAAATAAACTCAAATTACAGACCACTATCAAGTTGGTCATATTGCAAACAAGTGTCTACATGTTCTTAAGCCTCATTTAGTCACGTATTTTTGAAGAGGCTGCCCTAGCAGTTTATGAAATGTATTATTCCCTAGCAATTAGACAGAATTTGTGGAATTGTAATGGTAAGAATAACATTATAAGGCTGTACTTCTTATAAAATATCATTATCTTTTCCTGATGAGCAAGATGCCATGCAAAATACTGTAAAAGATAGATCAAACAGCAGTATGCCTTGTGCTGTCCATAAAGCCATAACACCACAACAATCTCCTGATGGTAAAACCACCTGGAAAAAACCCTTACTTTCAGTAACCACTAACTCTGTCAGCATTACCAGCCAACTTTGGTGGAAGGCATCTAAGCTCTTTCTTGAGATAAGCAACCTTTATCATTCTCACTGTACAACTTTGTTTTTCAGGATGTCTGTAACAATGCAGCTTCTGACTATTTTCAGCAAGATTTCAGATGTGGGTAAGACAAATAGCCCTTTGAGTTCACTAAAAAAGGATATGTAAAGGAGAAGAAAGACCAGCAATGCAAGCCAGAGTTAAGACTTACATCAATTTTTGATGTCATTCATCATGAACGTGCGTGCCCAGTTTGCAGACCACAAAAGTGAAAGATTCAACTGCTACTAGGTACTGTACAAATGCACAGCAGGAGATAAGCCTTGCTGCAAAGAAAAAACAGATGACGTACAGAGAAGGACTTAGAAGACAGACAAGAAAGTGAAAGGGTACAGAGCTGATCAACGGCACAACCAGAAGTAAACTAACCATCCTAAAGAGAAACTCTTGCCTCACTGTTCACTGAAAGTTATCTGCGTTACACCCTGGTTCTCATCTCCTCATTGGTGTTGAGGAATCTGGTCATTTAAAGAAGTTCCGTCTCCACCTGCTGTCACTACAGCAAAGAGATCAGCACTTCTGTTTTCAAATGCAGGCTTTTTGAATTATTTTCACACAGTCAATGAATTATTACATGTAGATATTTTAAAGTGAAGATGTGTGTCTTACTCAGAAATAACTCAGGTTATTTCAAAACAAAATGGAACTTTTTTTGGGATGTTCACAGACTTGAGATAGAGTGATTTAAGACAAAATCATCTGTAGTTCAGAAAATACTTATGATTCAGCTTTCCTGCAACAAATGAAATTTCCAGTCATTCAAGCACATCCAAGCTGACTGTGTTGCCTTACTCTGAACAGAAACCTTTCTCTTTCAGAAAGACGTTTATTTTTCTTGGCAGAACCAGACTCATTTTACACAAGTATCCAAAGATTGTGGTTCTTTTCACCTGAAATAACATTTAGTCTCCTTTAAAAGTCTCAAAGGTCTTAAACTGTACACCCAAGAATCTGGAAAATTCTAAAGAGCAACTTTATTTTAGTCTCTGATTCTTTATGTGAGGCAAGCTTAAAATTCAGGATGAATCAATTGTCTTTTCTCATTAAATGACTGAATGAAGAGATGCAGAGGTTATTGTCCCTATATTACTAACTCCAGAGTCAATCATGGCCAGCCATTGTAAGCAGAAACTCTTAGTCTCACCTCTGGGAGCCAGACCAAATTGTGATATGAGAACATGTGTGGGGCCATTCTATACACCATTAACAACTTTTTCGTTGAGGAGGTAAGTTGAAGATTGTTCTGCATTTGAATGCAGCACAATTAACAATGCATGACTATTATTTTTTCAACTTTTCACATGCACAGGCTCCTTAGGTGATACTGGGGAAACATTTGATGTACTTTCCTCTTATTTCAAAGGTCAATAATTTGGGTGGAACTCACAGCTCACAGGTTTCACCAGTCCTGATATACACATACTAAGTGTGATTAAACACCTTACCGTGAACTAGATTTCAGTAGTTGTTCTTCTTGGTGTTCCCCAATACCATGTAGTTCTGGTGGCACAAAGACTTCTTTATTAAGATTGCTCACCCAGCTGTCCTTTGCTTTGTTTGGTTTGTTCTGACTCATTTCAGCTAAAACATGAAACAAGAATATTGTTGTCTCCCATATGTTCACACAGGATTTCTTAAGAAGCAAATACAAGTACTTGCATTCGGTCCTACAACTATTTCAAAAGTCCACTATACTTGAATTATGTACAGAATTGGATCTGGTGTCTTCTAAATAATATTTTTTCAATGCTACTAGAAATGTCATTTACTGTCCTGAATAATTCACTCTACTATTCTAGGTACGTCTGCTATAGAGCTTAAAGTGATCCTAAATAGAATTTCCTATGACAACCCTGGTAAAGACTGATCTTGTAGTTCTTGCAGCTAGATAAACAATGAAAAATTTTAAGGGTGTCCTGAGGAAAATAACAATTAAACCCTAGGAAACTGAAAACATGCTGAAGTAATTTTTCTCTTCGTACAGCAGTAAACTGGAAGTTGGTCATAAATCTTATTTAAGCAGGTGTCTAATCCTTTATGAATAGAATTACCACAAGAAGGCAAGGGGGTAAGTATAAAAGCTCAACCAAACAAAAAGCCCTACCTCATTTAGCAAAGGCATTTGCATTTGTTTTTGGGGTGGTACAGAATCCTTTTCTGATAGCCTCTTTTGCAGTCAAAATACTAGTTTACATTGTTTCCCCTACTGCTTTTTGTACTTCTCCAACAGTTTGGAAATGAAGAATTTCTTAGTGTGCAAAAATAAGCAAAATAAGATTTCTACATTTCCTCTTGCATCCATAACTGCAAGCAAAAGTGTCTTGACATTTAATGACTCATTGAAACCAACCAATTTCACATAGTTCTGAATGTACCAATATGTCCCTTTGTTCAAGTAGTAAGATTAGGAGTAATTACCCTTCCCCTTTAAGATGATATGGCTGTAAGCACTTCCCTTTAAGCTATAAGTTACTGTAAAATTTACCTAGAATTTGACAGCTGATTTTCTAACATTCAAGTCCAAACCCACAAGTGTGCTGCACCAACCACTTGTGAATTGTCACATTCTTTTCCATTTTAGGCCTTTTCTGGTTAACTTAAGGGTTTTTAGTCCTGCATATAAGCACAAGTCAGTGTCTCCTCTTAGCAGTCATCCCACAGAACTCTTTCTTTAATACCTAGCACTGGGGGACAGGATAGCTTACGCTGAACTACATGGGAAATACTTTTGCATAATTTTCTGCTTGTAGAGATATCAATATTCTTCTTGTAGTTCGTAGGCAGCAGTGTCTGAGGTTAGCTAACTAAGACCCACACTTTCCAAAACAAAATAAACCAAATGCTTACCAAGAGTAGCAGGCTTCCGTCGCATGGAAGCTCTAATAATATCTGCTCCATGTATCTTATCTCTGTGCCTCTTTGACTTTGCTTCATAAAACCACTGCCCGCTCATATTCTTTAGCTGAACATCATCTTTGACTTTTTCTGGTAAATGTCTGTGGAGGAAAGAAAAAAGAATAAATGAGAGACATATACAATCTACTTACCTTTGTGAACAGACTAAAAGTCAAGATTTTCTTTGGTTTGCATTTTGTTACGGTTTTGTTTGTTTTGTTGTGGTGGTGGGTTTTTTTTAAACCCATCTGAGCATGCTATTTCCATCTTCTGACCTGTTACTCTGCATATTTAATTATGAAGGATTACAATGAGCTGGAGAGGGAAGAGCCTCAGCCCTGTTACCCTCAGAGAGCTGAAGTAACTCTTCAGACAGTATATGCTTTCCTATGATAAACTCACAAGCAGAGACAGGGATGGAGAAGTCTGCAGTAACTGCAGATCTTGACTTCTTGCCTCCGAAGGCCAGTTTTCCAAGGTTAAAATTGAGATAAGATAGCAGAGCGGTGTAAGAAATCTTGCCAAAATTAAGTCCATGGCTGTTTGGGGGCTCAGAAAATGCTTTTTCAGACTGTCCACACAAAACTAATTTTACATACACATTCCAAAAGCACACTGGAAAGATGGTGTCATTTTTTCCATAGGTTACACGAAAATCCTTCTATAAATACAATGAGTTACAAAGAAAGACAACATTAAATGAAAGAAACAACAACAAAATAAGTCTGTGCAGTTACTCAGAAACTTTAAGGTTAAACACAGTCCACATTGCTGTGGGATGGTGCCATCTTCCACTGGCCTGACGGCGCATCATAGAATCATAAAATGGTTTGGATTGGAATAGACCTTTAAAGGTCATCTGGTCCAATCCCAAGGGGTTTCCAGCCAGTTTTATATTGTTCATGAGTTTTGGAGAAGGAACATCTAGTGCAGTCAAGTAGCTATGATGACAACTGTTTTATTACAGGTTGATTGTCAAGTACAGACAACAATTCACAGCAAAGACAGACATGGAGCTGGTCCCAACCCACACTAAGAGAAACCTTTCTCACCTATCACTCAACTTCTCCTTCATCCTTGTATAGCCAGAAGTTAAAAGGCTTATTTAAATGCATGACTTATATTAGAATTTGAACATCTAAACTTCTTTCTTTTTGAAAGTACTGTCAATAGTCAGTCCTTCTGAGGAAGGTAAACTAAACTCTGTCTCAAACCAGTTACACACAGTTGAGGCTGCCAGGAGTTGAGGTCATCACTGGCATTTTTAATGACAAGATTTAACAGTCCATAGCATTACTGGGCCATTTAAAATTTGTCCCTTCTTGCCTAAAACTGTGCTTCTCCAAGAGCCAAAGTATTTATTTCTCATATGCTGCAGGTCTTCCAAGTAGGAGCAGGAACACAGCGGTAGCCTCCCTCCGTCCTCAAGCAAATATATTACCCCGGTATGAGCCAAGTCCTCATTGCTCAGCTAGTTTATAAACACAGCCAGCAGGAATAGTGAAAACATGGCATGCAAGAACATTTTATACAGATAATTGCTTCTCCCTTTCACCTTCTTTCCTATGTGTTATTTGCCTTTTCAGAACTGATGCTCCTCACGGCTAGGGATTGGCTTTTCAGCTATTTTTACAGCCTGCCGGGCAGCAGAGGTCTGACCCCAGCTAGTACTTCAGGGTAGTATGACAACACATGCCAAGGGAGGTTCACTAGCAGGAAGGTACTGAGTCACAGGACAGGTATTCAATGCCCTCACTCTGCTTGATTCAACCCTTTTACCCCAGACACTGCCCACTCCTTTCCCCTTTGTATTCAACCACTGAAACTAGGGTGTGGTAGTAGATCTTTACAAGTCAGCTCAACACAATAAATCACTGAAGAAGTGGACAGGACTACAGGTCCCTCAGCTGTGTCAGCCTACTTGCTTGTTGAACTCCCAGATCTGTGACCAATTAACATAACCAGGACAGAGACAGAGGCAGAGATTTGTCATGGCTCTAGCCTCACTAACTGTCACCCATGACCAATGCAGCTGTCATTTTGGATGGGAGTGAGTGTCAGGCACCTTGCTCTCACTCTGCTTGCTGCCTATGGATGTTAGTGTACCTTAACTGCACCAGATCAACAGGTCTTCTAGGCTTTGGTAGGTAATTATGCTTGCTGACAGAGGTATAAAAGTGCTCTGAATTTAACCAGTATTTCCTTTACAAATGACCTGTTTGGCTAACAAGCTTGTATGATAAGAAGTGGCAAAAGCTCACAGCAGCTGACTTAAAAACTATTTTTGCCTTCTCTTCTCACCTTGACAGCACTTGACCTTTTTCAGCTTGGCTTACTTGTCTCTTCAAGAGAAGTACTTAGCCTTCTCAGTCACATCTTTTGAGGAACTAAGAGCAACATAAATATTAAAGCTACTCCCAGGCATTCCTCAGTCACAAATAAAGAAGCAGATTTCTATTACCAGAAAGACAATTTGTTCTAGATCTTGGTAGGCAAAAGCACTTTGAAGAAGCCTACATTCACCAACACACCATAGACTTGTTGCAAACCAGTTGCTGAGGTTACAAATGGGAATTTTTTCAATACTATTTGATATCTCAAGCTCTGCTATGAGCAAGCTGTAGCAATAATAACAAATTGCTTGGATTGTGTGGGCCTGTTTCCCTGCTAGATTTACATTTAGATTGTGGTTTACCTTGAGAGGCATTGTGGGGAAATCAGACTGGAGCCATGGTTTTCCAGTGCTATATACGCACACCACAACAGGATTAGAAGCCAACAGTTGATTCTACACCAGCTCCCCAGTCAACAGAAAGGCTAACCAAGTCATTACATTATTTTCTTCTTGATAACCAAAGAATTAGTAGGCACCCAGACTGAGATTCAGACTGGAGGTTCTGTTGCCACGTTTGCAATTAGATGAAAATGCAGTAACAGCTTCACATATGATATAAGCATGTATTCTGGAGTCCCTCAGTGGTCTGTTAAAATACCTGTTAGCCTATGTTGCAGTTTTAGAGTGAAACAGCCTGAAATTATAATAAAGCCAGGGCCTGTTTCTTCTACAGGAACATTAAACTAAAAAATTCGAAGATACATTGTTAAAAGGAATTAACTCTCAAATCCTCTCTCAAAATAAGCCTGAGTTTCCCCATTACTTAACATGATTTTTCCACTGTGCTTAAGTGAAACATTCTTGATGGCAAGATGACAAATCTTTCATCTCACTAGAACATTAAGTACAGAATTACATTGAATGGGCATAGAAGCCAATTGTCTGGCACTCTGAAAATCTACACATATATTAATCATGCTGCTTCTCCCCACCTCCAGAACATCTGATAGTGGACTAAATCACATGGTACCACTGTAAGGCAGGAAATGTACTCTGATATAATCAGTCCCTGTCAACCTTACTATCAGCAAATCCAGAATGGTTTATCTAATGCTTTGTAGGCTAGTGTAAAAGCTCATTGCACGTGAGGGTGAAGTGATAACGACCCATATCTTATTTTGAAACAGTATCTAGCAATACATACCTGTATCAAACTGTTCAGCCACACCTCCTCAGTCCTCAGTATCTCTTAATTCCTTCCCCTGTGCCCCTTTATTCATAGTCCACATCACAAACCACCACAGAACCTGCAAGATGTGACAACTGATGTCCTGAAAACTTTTTATTGCCATATGCCTCAATCAACAGCTTAAATTGAGTTTTTCAGACAGGAGACCCTGTGTGTTGCTAGTGCATTCTAGGACTTCTTGTGACAAACTAAGAAGCGTGTTAATCAAGGGTCTACATTTGGCTCAAAGAGACCGATTCATTGGTGTCCCACATTCCCTATTCTAAACATACAGGAAAAGCACCCCAGCAACTGGTGGCAAAAGAAAAGCTTTTTCAAGTCTGGTACTACCTTCTTATCTACAAGTTCACTTCCAAAACCTTGCTCCTGCAAATTAGAGGTGGAAAGGCAGACACTTTTGAGGAATTTATCTTCCGTTCTGTTTGCTGCAAACATAACAGCAAATCCCACACCAACAAAAAGACAATAAACAATTTAGGTTCTGGGTTGCCTTCCAAACAGAGAAGTTAAACTTTTTGTAGTATCACTCATACAAGAACAGGAGTGAAAGGATATTGGAACAGGCATTGTAAGTGTCAGGATATTTTTGCCTTCTTCAAGAGCAGGAAACAGCCATTGAGGTTTTACAAGGCAAAAGAAGTAACTGTTTAAACATTCCACTTTGCATGAGTGTGCCTCTTTAATCTGTACACATCTAGATAAGGTGGGGGGACAAAGGTCTGTTCTGGCATTTGCTGTAGAACTACTCCCAAAACATTTGTAATGGGCAGTCCCAAACTGGGAATATGAATTATTCCTTTTGCATGGTAGACATGCACTTTAAAAAAAATCAGTTACTATTTGATTTGTTTAAGCAATACAATTTAACACTGGCTGAGGGCTACAATACGAAGACTAAAACAAACCAGTGGAGTTATGCAACCTCTCCCCATCCTTGTCATCAGGATACATCATCAGCAACACCTCTAATTCTTGCCTGTGGCACCTCTTTGAATAGTGAGGTCTTGGGCAGGTAAAAGTAGGTGGAAACACGAGAAAAAAGCAGTCTAGTTCTGTTTGTAGTCATGCATGCTCTACCATTTTATGCCTGTTCAGAAGTCTAGGTGTGTTAGGTCTACTAACAGCCTGATGAATTAATCTCAGCTAGCATCTGGCTTTTGGTCCTTGAAGAATTAACAAGGCTGCAAGACTGCAGCCTGCAACCTGAATCGGAGAAGAGTTTGCTAGAAAATATGTGCATTCACTCAGGTTCTGCTCAAACATGTTCCCAGTACTAATATCAGTGTGAATTTTCAGTGAAAGAGTTCAACTTGCCTAATTCCTAGTCTCTGGCAATAAAGCAATCTACAGAGAGATTTTAATCACTAAGGGTAGAGTTAAATTCAGATTAAAAAGCTTTGCTCACATTGTAAACAAGTTCCTTGTTGATATAAATGTATGACCTAAAAATACAAAAAATAAATATTTGCAAAGTGAGTTTAGGTTTTTTTTAACGTGTTTTTAAAATCAGCTCCCCAACAACTGTAAGCTTTTCTTATTAGTCACATTTGCTTATTACTAGAATAATTAGAATCCACCAAAGCTTAAGGATAACATCCATACCCTCAGAATCAGGTTGCTAGAGGGGATGCTCTGACAGGATCTTAACAGCATCTTAGCTCTAAGTTTATAAAGTTATTGCTCTTTCTGGCATCTCTGATTCAGAGCCCAAGCAAGCTTTTAAATTCAGTATGGATCTGAAGGGATGATGGCCAGCCTAAGAGATCTCCATTAGACACACAAAGTGTCACACTGTTTACATGTCAGGAAAGTAAGCAGAGCGCATACTTACTGTGTCTTGCCCTGCCTGTAAGCCTGTGCTATTTTTTCATTCATTTGCTGATGCCCAAACTTTTACCATGAAGTAGTGCAAATGATATATATTAAGGCACTTACAAGAAAAAGTGGTGAAGAACTGGTAAAATGAACAGTTTTGCAGAGATCTAGCTTTAGACAAGTCCCTAGGTATTATACGGCAATGAGAAAGAGTGGTACTTCAAAAATTATGAAGTTATGATTGGTGCCTAACAATACAGACACTACTAAGCTGCCACAGTCATTTGAGAGGATACTGAGGAAACATTCTGAAAATTTCTCAGAAGCAGAGTTGGAAAACTGGGTAATTCTTTTCAGAAATAAGAAGTTTAGTTTTGACAGTACCTCTAAGATAGCATCTCTAAACTGTTCTGTCTTCAATTAGCCCTTTAAATTTGAACTGGCACCCGTGTTCAAAATCATCACCAAGAATCTTGCCTCTGCTAAGCACACCATGTTACATCTAACAGAATAGTATTTTATGAAGCTTTTAAGAATGTATTCTGATGACAGTCACTGAATGGCATTTTCACACTAGAGCAGTAAGTCCAGTTCCCCTAATGTTCCAACATTCAGTTTATCCCAATGCCTTAAATGATATATCCTAAGAAACAAAGAACAACACAAAAAACCTTTCCTTCTGACAGTCTATGACATAAGGAAAACTGCCTTGAAAAGTGACTGAAGAGGATAGCTGTTAAACTTCACTAGGTCCAAAACACTATTTTACACCAGGGTTTTAAGAGCCACACACTCCTACTGGACATTATGAGAAAGGTTAAGTGCATGTAGCACTCAAGAATTGGACCCCTGAAGCTTTTTTTCTCCTCTCCTTGCAATGCCACACCAATGTATGTATTAACGGGGTTTGGCACACAGTGGCCACCACCCACCACACAAACAACTTCACAGCAGAATTTCCCCTATCATTAGCCTCCTTCAGCTTACACAACGAGCAAACAATCCCAAGCACAGCCCACAACAGCATTCCAGGAGGTTCTGCTGGGAAGGGCCAATAGACACAGCAGGGAACCTTGTTGCAAAGGCGACCACAACAGCTTTCTGCCTCAGACTTGCTGGTGCCAGGGGCAAACCAGTCCACCACAGAAGAGTCGCCCAACCACAATCCAGAACTTCACAGACATATTTCTGTTCCACATTACTGTCTCCAGAAAGGCCCTAAATCTGTGTTAATTTTGAACTACACAGCTATAGAAAGAATTAGGGGCTATGCTGAAACTACTGCCAGGAAATTCGGTTACATGCTAAGCCAACTCATTTGTTCAATACCCAAAACTCAGCTGATGCAGAGATTCCTGGACAAGAATGGGGACAACAAAAACAGTTTCTTGGTCTCAACAAGCTGTCACTCAGCTCTTCCATTTTATGTTGGTTTTCCCCTCCCCAACAACAGGGTCATTCAAGGCCTGGCTGCTTCATAACCTCAAGAGCAGCTAAGAAGCACCTTCTTGCACTAAGAATAAAAAAGGATGCAATGTCTTTTGAATTCCTTGCATCACATCCTCTTGTCATTGAGATTTCTTCATCACCCTTTCATCCATTAGAAGAAAATGTATCTCCTTTCCTTTGGGATAGGCCTCAGCAGACATCAAAGAGGAAGCAGGCGTGCTTTTCCCAAGCCATGCTGTTCTAAAGAGGAGCTGCAGGACTGGGCAAACACCTATTACAGCACTCAAACCAAGAATTAAAGCACACTGCCTAAGAAGGCAAGCATGAGCCAGTCTAATCAGCAGTTTTACTACAGATAAGCAATATTAGGAGCTGCTGGCAGAGAAGGGACTCCATCAGATGATTTGTAAAATTCCACTAGGAAGCAGCTCAAACAGGATTTGGTCATATTACCAATTTGTCCACGCTCTAAGAACACAGCACAGATTATTAGAACACCCTTCAAACCTCAGAATCTCTTCTAGAGGGAAAAGAGATCACATTAAAAGACTTCCATTATACACACATACAAACAGCACTTTGTCAGAGAGTGATGCTTCTATGATGACATTCGATCCTAGCTCTTGGAATCTTCCAAGTCTATAAGACTGTAGAATTCAAACTAAAAAATATTGCATTTCCTTGGCTGGAGATATAATTCAGGTAGTGTTTTAGTATATAATATATAAAAATGCCAGTTCCATATGTCACATCTATGCAGAAAAATCCATTTCAGATATAAGCTTCCAGCTTCTCAGAAATTGTAATATTCAGAAACCAGGAAAAACATTTTATTGTAGAAACAAACATGCTGATTACAGGCTGCTTCAAACCTGCAGTCCCTTGCATTTTCCACCACACCCTTTTGAACTAGAATTACAAATGGCAAAAGCGAATTTACTCAGACAAAAATACTTGTTGACAGCCCTTTCAGACCACTACTGAGAGTGGCTTTTTTGATTTTCTGTTCCAGGAAGGATTCCTTGCCCCAGATACTGTTTTCAAACTCACATCTACAATTACTTTCCCTGACCACTTTCAGATGTGGCACTGATGTACAATTCCAAGACTAAAGCCAGTGGGTTTTTGCCTACAGTAAAGAAAATGCCCATTCTGTTGCAAAATCAGTTTTCTGCTTTTCAAAGTAGAAGATAAAATACATGGTGAAAACATCTTATTTCCAAGCTGCATTAAGATAGTTGGGAAAAAAATATTGGGAATATTGTCTGTAATGATTTTACCTTCAGTCTTCAGTGAAGCCCAATGCCTTGAGAGGAGAAGCTTTTCTAACCAGGAGAAGCTACTTGTTTGCCTTTTATTGCTCTTCCACGGAAAGAGGAGTAACTCAACTACACACTGACCACATGCTGACCAAACAACCTCAAGGCTTGCACAAGAATACTCAGCAAAATGAACACTGCTCTTGGGGCACCTGGCAGGCTGTTCCATTTGCAGGGTAGGGTATGCTTGCACAGAGGTCATTTGTCAAAATATTTCTCAGAAGAAAAGCATCACAGATGCATCATGGTTGGAATCATTTCAGAACATTTAAATAGGAAATACAAGTCTTTGTAAGGAACACCACAGTGAGAAAGAATCCTAGAGAACATTACTGAATCAACAAGAGAAAATCCTGCCTTAACAGAGAAAGATTTATTTTGTTATAGCACTTTAACTTTTCAGTACCTAAGGCTCCATTTTTCATTATCTGGCCACTTGTCATTTTGTGTATCCTGTAATGAGTACTTTCCTTCACATTGACAAAACACACAACCCCAAACAAACAAACAAAAGGCTGACTACTGAAATCCTCATTCTTGAGCAGGCAGCAATCTGTATTAACTGAAACCACTACTGGACTGCTATATATACCTGGAGATAGCTTTCTCAGTCATCTGGGTAATGCTGCTTTCCATGCATGCATTTCTGTTCATGCCAGTTACTCTAACAGTAGCTCTAGAAAAACCTGCCAGCACACAAAACACTCCAGAGGTATACCACATTGCTCCATCTGTGGCATCACAAATTAAACAGGGAGCAATTTGCTGTTTTAGCCATGGATTGCAGCTTCAATGCTCAAAATATTTGAGGTAAAACTTCATCATTTGGATGTATTACTAATTGCATCCATACTGATTTGTTTCCTTGGGGTGCTAGTGCCCCAAAGTCCCCCCACTTACTATGCATTAGTTCAGTTTTGATACTTGCAAACAGAATACTTTTCTCAGAAAACCAAATCAGGTGCAGACCAGGTGTGCTTAGCCCCTTAGGGAATTGTGAAGGTCCAAATCAACAGGTAATCGTTTGGCCAGTAATGAATCATTTTTGTGGTAGAGGCATTTCATCCAGAGACTATGCTAAATTTAGTCCCGAGTAAAAAAAAAACCAGACTCCAAACAACATATACAGTGGGGGTCTGTATATGGATGGGGTCCTCACCAATAACTGTTTTTATCCACTCCTATGCCCCGAGTAACTCAGTACATGAACTGTGTAGGTCTTCCCAGGACAACCGAGGGTGCTAGATCCCTTACCTGACTCTCTCTTCTTCAGTTCTTTTAAGCTCTGCATCCCTTTGCAGCACCTTCATTATTGCCTCTTGTTCCTCCTCTGTTAGGAAGCTTAGGTCAATCATCTTGTTGTTTATATAGGGGCTGGTAAAGTGGAAGATCTTAAATCCTGCTGAGGAGGATAATCTTGTAGTCTGCTTTAAAGGTATAAAAGTCTTTTTCAGCAGGCACTGAGAAAGCTGGACTAGGTTACAGTCAGTGATTTAAAGAGTCCCATATGTTGCTTTCTTGCAGTAGAGTGTGTGCGTGCTTCCCTAGATGAGCAACTTTTGGGGAAGTGTTGTATTCCTGCTTGCCATTGTAATGGTGTTTTCTCAGCTTGTCCTCTCAGCTTTGCATCTTGGAGTAACAGTTCAGTGACTCAGCATACCCAGCATTCAAGAACAAACAAAACATCCCCTAAAAAAGAGACAAGGAAGAACAAACTGTAATATCAGGGATCAGGGAAGTTAATTATGTATGCATTTTTAATTAAAAGAAACAAGTTTTTCAGTGTGATTACATTACTTCGTGAAGCTCAAATGGTCACTTCAAGTCAGACTTGTTTTACAGGCCTCTTGAACAAGGTGGTCATGAAAATATATTCTTCTCCAATAGAAACAACTCACACTTTAAAATACAGAATCAAGTGTCATTCAAAAGACAACATATTTTAAAATAAGTGCACTTTCAGTTGTCTTTTAAGTCAGCAGAACAATTTGGAGAAGGAAAGGGGGCAGACAAACTACCAAACCAAAAAATTAATAAAAAACAAGTACCCTAATTCATTTAAAGAAAATGGAAATGTAGTCACAAATATCAACACTATATTCAAAAGCACACAAGAAATCTGCATCTATGCAGATCTATAAACAGACAAGATCTATAAATATCTATAAACAGACAAGAGCCAGATATCTCAGAAGAAAAACTCGCTGCTGCTTGCAGCCCACAGTCACAGCAAAACAGTGGACAGAGTGAGGGAGCCCAACAAGCATCTGTCTGTGGTGTTCACCTTCTGCTTGCCTAGACTTGGATCATGCTCATGAACTCTCTACACAAGGAGAAGTTGTTTTATTTTAAAAATGCTCAAAGATTCCCTGAACTCCAGAACAGACTTAAAGGGAAAACACCCCAACCACCTGGGCTAAACCTCACCAGCTTGCCATAATGGTCTACTTACTATTGCCATATTTCTAGGACATTATTTTTGGCAAGTGACCAACCAAACAGAAGAACCATACCAGGAGGACAAGCGATTGAACTTTTGGACCCTACTTGACTCCTACCAAACTGTGTGCTTTGCTCTCCACAACTGTCTTCCACTCTCAACCCTTCAAAGACTCCTTTCCCCTCCAGGAGATCAGAAAGGCACCAGTTATCACAGGCCCTGGAGGAAAACCCCCGAGGAAGCTCTCAGAACCCTGCCAATTGAAGCATGTTGCAGCAGTGAGATGGAAGGAGGCTGGGAATGCATTAGAAAAGTTTATATGCACCAGTTCAAGGTCACAACCCTTTAGGTCTGTGTGTCATCCTTAGGCCCTTGAAGACTAGCACTGTCATCTGGCAGACAAGATGTTCACATCATATTGATCCTATGAGCAATAAAATCATGCAACAAGTCATTGTGCTTGCTCCCCTGGCCACAGAGATCAACCAGGAGATTAAAACAAGATATTGGCTCTGGCACAAAGGGAAGCTTCCCCTCTAAAGATAACACCATTTCTTAGGGATGTGAAGGCACCTGCAGCCAGGTTAATCATTATCACCCCAATATCCCCAACACCCAGCAACCTTCTGTATGTGGTTATGTTTGGCTGCCATATGTATTTTCTCCATGATTCTCACTGAGATTTTGGTCCATAAGGTTCATGTAATAGTATCTCAAACAACCTGCCATCTGTAACTTCATTTATATCTACAAAATTAAAGTTTTATAATTAGGCAGAAGTGAAAAGTGCTTGCTATAGGGATATCAGCAAACACAGCAATCCTAAATTTGTGGAGTGTCTACAACAGCACTCATTCAGCTTATGAACAGGTATGGATCTCTGTTATAACTATAGTGTGGAAACTTTTCATATTTGATGTAAAATTCAAAGCCCTGGATACTGACTAGATGGCATGTGCACTACACCCAGTAGACACAGAAACTTATGTTGCAACCACAAAACCTGGACAGTTCTGAACTGGAATCATCAAGCATTTTTTTTCTTAGAAGTCAGGTAAGTTTCTTGACTCAGGTCAATCAAGTCCTAAGAAAGCTGTTGTAAAAATGCTATCTTACTGTGTCTTTGAGTTTAAAGAAGGCAGAGAGAAGAAGTGTAATTTTGTCTTTGAGTTTAAAGAAGGCAGAGAGAAGAAGTATAATTTTGTCTATTAGATGCATTTAAAAATCTAAAAGAAACAGTTAGACAGCGTTTACAAAACAAGCTGTAGGCTTCACTGAAGTCTCACAGTATGCAAATTAGTAAAACTAGTAGAAGCAGAATTTAAGTCCTCCCCAAACAAGCAACAGTTTGCAGGGGCTGAACATCTATACAGGCTGCAGGAGCTCACATTACACTTCATTCTGTAGAGTGGTTTCTGCAATTTAGTTTGCACTCCCACTTTGTTTTAAATCAGATGCAAGACACCACCTTAAATGGATCTTAAACATGTGGGTTTTTTCCCCTGGTAGATATAATACAGCATAGTTCCAGAGTTCACAAAGCTGTGTTTTGCTAGGTTTAACATATTTACTATACCTGACTCAATTGGAGCACATTCTCCTCCCAGCTCTTGGAGCAGAATCCTGTATGAATGCTGTTCTACTGATCTATTGCACACATCCTGTATTCAAAGTCACACGATATCATATTGGCTTTGCTCCTACTCTTGGTTAGGATTTAAAATTTCCCTTGTCTTGAATAGTGTAGCTGAGAACCTTTAGGTTCCTTTGCAAAGCTAATAACATAATGCTTCAGTTAGGGTATGTCTGAATACCTGAAAAACTGGCCCCTGATCTCACTGGATAAGCAGCTGAAAAAAACTAGCAATAATCAGCTGGGTTCCCCCAGCCTTGACTTTAATGTGTACATAGCGCAAATTGTATCACAGTTCACTATGATAACAAGTCTTTAGTCACTGGAACCATGCCAGTCACAAACCGAAACCAGAGCAGATTTTATTCTCTGCAGAAACAAAAAGAAACCTCTTTCTGTGTGTGGTGTACTTGGCCAAGTCCAGGAGACCTGCTGACAAGTTAGTGCAAGGCTGCCTTTCTTCAAAAGATGGCTAGCACTGATTCCAAGCACAGATGGTAAAAACTGCTGGCTTAGAGTAGAGCAACTGTTATGTTAATTAAAAAAAAATAAAATAAAAAAATCAACGCCTTCCTCCAAGTCACCCACTACCACTGCCCCAAGCTCAATTCTTTTGATTCCTTTGTTGACAACTTTTTTCTCTTAAAATCCCCAAATATAGACCAAAAAAGAACTGAGAGGTCTCAACAATTTGTTTGGTGCCACTGCATGTGGATAGAAAGTTTTCCTTTGCCAGGAAAGTTTTCAGACCTAAGCTTCAAAAAAAAAAACAAACAACCCACAAAACAAAACAAAAACAAACAAACAAAAAAATAGAAAAAACCCAAACCCCAAAAATCTAGGAGATCCATATCAGATCAATTAAATTACGAAATCAATAGAAATACCACATTGACTGATTTGTGGAGAAAGGCTGGCACATGCTGTAGGCTAACATTTGTGAGTCTGGGGGTATTAGGCATGGGGTTTTTTTCTTAAACTTTAAATTCAAGTGAAACCACAAAAATCTTCCCTCCCATAGAAGACTTCTAATCCCCATAATAAACAGGAAACTGAAATAACATTTTATATAACTTATGCATAAAAGCTTCTAATTTTTTGCAATAAAAGAAACAGAAGACTCAAAATTTAGTTTCCCTGCACACAACTTCCAAATGCTTTAGCCTAGGCACTTATCCAAAAATTATCTTCTAAAATTTTTCAAAACCTCTCAGGCAGTTATGCACCTCAATTCCTTTAAGGCGTTATATTTTTCTAGAACACAAGTCACAAGAGAAAGAACAACCTTATCCACAAACTTGTTTACCTTACAGAAAGCTCTTTTTGCCCCACTTGCTGCTTCCTCTCAAGTATAAAAGGGAAACATTAATTCAAATACTGCATTCCAAACATTATGAGATATCACATTAAGAGGTACTAAAAGCATGGTTTAGATTTTCAAGTTTTTATGCAGTGTATACATATGGGATGTAATAAGGGCGAGGCAAAGAAGAGGTTGGAGTAGTTTGCCATGGCTGACATGACGTTTATCAACAGGATCAGAAAGCAAAGCGCAAAACCCCAGAGCTAGCTGTTCCATCTTAATCAACATGATTTCCTTTTGCATGCAGAAACATCTTAATGTCCTAAATTTACATTGCAAAATTACTTATCAAATGTTCCTTGCACAGTAGACCTAAGTTGCTAGAGCTTTGCTCCAGAGAATCTGTCTTGCAGCCAACACCTAACAAGAGGAAGAAGGTGACAGCCAATTCTACACTTCTTACGGCTTTCACACACCTATTTTCATAATTTTTTCAGGTGAACAATGATCCTGCAGGCCTGGCTGATCAGAGACTCTCTCCTGTATATATCTTCATCCCGTAAAACATTGATACAAGTAACCTATTGGCTCTTAAAATTGAGAGGGTGTGGTTTTATACATTTGAAAGCTACATATCTTAACTTTGTTTCTCCACAAGACATACCAGCACTAGCAATGAGGATGAGTTGGAAGTCCAGACAAAAGGCAACAGGAAGCTGAGGAAGACAGATAAATAGAATTGTGCAATATAACAATTCGCATCTGCAGAGAAACTAATTCTCAGAAGAGAAGTAAGTCTGGCCTACACCCATGCTTAGTAAATAACAAACCTTTATTTTAAAGTAAGAAAGCCAAGAAGATAACCAAGAGCTGCAAGAGCTTTGCAGAATTGGTGCCTGCCACCCTGGCAGGTCACATTAGACAGTAACAGTACCTCTGACTGAGTCCTACAACCTACAGCTTCACAACAACAGCAGCTTCACAAAACAACAACCATCAAACAAACCATCACAGTCTCCCAAACAAATTTGATTCTCCACTGACATTTAAGCAGTACAGTCACAGGTAATTCACCACCATCCTAGGCTTAGAGAATATAATTTCTCTGTAAATACACGAAGCAAATCCAAAGCAAAGCAAAGCTAATTTAACTAAATGCCAGTGTTGGCACAAGCACAAATAGTATAAGATAGTCATGAACATATTTGTGCAGAAGATCAAAGATTATTGATTGCTGTTTGAGTAGTGGAGAAAGAAATGATATTAACTTTCAAGAGAGACTTAAACTATCACTCGAGAGAGTTTTAAACATGGTTGCCTGCAATGGTAAGGACCTGAA
Organism: Bucco capensis; assembly: GCA_013396975.1. Classification (NCBI taxonomy): domain Eukaryota; kingdom Metazoa; phylum Chordata; class Aves; order Piciformes; family Bucconidae; genus Bucco; species Bucco capensis. The sequence continues at coordinate 929,595 of VWZO01015516.1, forward strand.
CATAAGGCCTGTTATTCTAATTCTTGAAGGGGTAGAAGTGATCATCTTGCAAGATACGCACATTCACAACCAGTCCAGCTGCTCTTTCAAGAGGTGTTATCAGAGCATTTTTAAAACAATAAGAGCAAAGTGTATACAGCATATCATATTTCAAACAGTCCCAGGGATTAACTTAGAAAACAGTATTTGCCAACATGTATGTTTTGGGAGGTAGGGAAGTTCTTATCTAGCTAGTTGTGGAGAGTGTTGGTGAAACAGGAACCTTTGCAGAAGTGGGGGATCTCTTATAAATACCTTATAGAAGGTGTCAACATTGAAGCTGCTCTTACAAACACAGCAATGCTTCATTTTATTCCAGTAATAAACCTATGTGTCCTCCTGTGCAGTATTCTTTACAAAAGAGTTAAGGGAAAGAATCTACTTATCAGCAATTATAGGACCAGATACTTGCTCAGAACTGCCACAATGGGAAAAAAATTAAAAATCTGATACACAACAAGCTTTGCTCACACCTTACCCTTCCTCAACAGTATCAATATAAACTGTTGTTTTTAATCTGCAAAATAGTTCCAATTTTAAAATACTCTTACTGACACCTTTATTTAATGATCTTTAGCCAGGTGGAAGAGGAAGAAGTGCAACTAGAGTAATACTTGAGAAAAGTTCCACTTTTCTCCAAGAACATCTGCTTTTCTGGTACACATTGCTCTGCCTGTGACTTAAATTTACTCGTTGGGTAAGAAAACCTTCATCACTTTGAAGACTATGCAGGCAATTGTTCCATTTTCCACAAAATTTACTCTGAACAAGAGAGCAAAATGTTAATAACTGAAAGACAATAAAAGTTAACATTTGAAAATTGGAAGACAAAAGAGTAATTTCCTTTGGTCATGGCCTGATCCTTCTAATCACGTATGGCAGCTTGCCATTTCTTTCATAGGGCTTGGATATTGGCATCAGTGCTTAAGGATGTCAATCTCTATACTTATTGTGGTACACAACCATTAGGTTAATGGTTTCAAAAGGATGTGGGCTCTGGAATAAGAGGTTAATTAAAGAGAAGCCTCAGAGAAACACACCTAAATTTTTCTTTTCCCTGTGACCACTGTTTGTCAGACTGACTACAGATGCCATGCCATTTTTAGCTAGGACTCCGTCCTGGCAATTGTACCACTCAAGAATGGAAGTGTGCAAACCAGTGTGACTAACTAACAAGTATTTCCTACTAGTAGCTACTGGGAAGTGACACACTTCCTGCACCTTGGTTAGATAATCTTTTCTACATGAAAGCAAAGGACTGAACTGCAGTTCACAGTGCCACTATGTGGGCCTGACTCCTCACTAATACAAGCTTCCTACCAAGGGGACTTCATCAAAGGACTAGAAGCACTGATGCAAAAAAATTCATGTTACAAATAGCATGATGATTTTTATGGAAATTCATCATCAGTATCTGTTGCATCCCTGTGACTAAGAGTCCTCACTCTCACTCCTCATTTGAGTCAAGATGATGAGCTAGTTAGCAAGGAGAGCCACCACCACCGACAGACTGATACTCCTCCACTATGTCTGTAGAACCAGGAACCCATGTGTTAAGAGGTTGCCCCTTTTATAGGGGGCAGATCTCTTTGATCTACTCTTTATAGTACTGCCACAGCTCAGGTCCGTGGTGCTAGCACATTTCCTCTGCAGAAGAGTGCAGAAATAGAGCTTTGTGGCACAGGTTGAGCACAAAACTGCCAATTCAAGAGACTAAGATGGTTTTGCATCATCTTTGCCTCATCTGAGGGAGGCCACTGATCTCAGCTTCACCAGAGCAGATTTCCCTTTAGCCCAACATAAAACAGATCACACAGAACATTGCAAAAGCCATTTCATCATTCTAAGACACAATTAACTATATAAACAAGTAGCTGTGGGAAACAAAATCATCCCTCACTCACCTAAATAGCCCTCATTTGTCATTGCAGCTCCCTTACTTTTCAGCCACCAATCTTGTTATTGTAACTGCAGCTCTGTTTAACTGATTACTAACCTGCACAAAGAACCAGCAAACAAAATAAGCCCTTTGGCTGTCCTTTCTCACTAGATGACCCACTAAACACTGACCTCAAGCAAGTCATGCCTAATCATTCAAGTCTTTAAGGTTAAAATTACCCCCCTAATATTTGACGTAATCTAAAGGCTATTAAGCAAGCTTGCCTCAATTTATCCCATCCTTGCTACAGTAGTAGCCAAGGCACATACCCACTTGAAAACAGGACCTTACACAGGATCCAATTACAAGCAGAAAGAAGGTGCCAGAGGAAAAAAGAGTATTCTCTAGGAGTCCTGCAATCACAGAAACAATAAGTAAGCTAAGGAGGGAGGCAGGAGAAAAAGCACTTTGGAGAAGTTTCCAGATCAGTTAAAAATCAAAACAGTCTGCAGATATAAGTCAGAATCAGATCTCATCTTTGTCACCAAAAATAACCTTTGCAACGAAGCTGATTTCAGAGTTAATGTTGGTTAAGAGACATTTTAAAAAACCTTCCTACAGCTTCCTGTTAAGAGGAAAATCACTCATCTTCCTGAACATAATGTCTTAAAGGATAGCCCTAGATTCCATTGGCTAGCAGGTTCATTCCGGCTAAGTTGAAACCAGAAGCAGCAACATCAGTCCTCCTTAATAGTGGCATTAAGTTGCAAGAATAACAGGAAGTCTATCAGCCATGAAAACTTCACTCACAAGACTGTTTGCACTGCTGGGCTGAGTTGTATCATGCAAAACCCAGTCTTCTCTCTGACTAGCACCAGTTTCACTGAATACTTATGGCCAGATCCAAACAGAACATTCTGGCACCTAAAAGCAAAGTAGCTGGCTCTGAGCAGAGTCAGCACTAGAATGTAAGGAGCCTAAAGGGGTACGGTGAGAGCTAAACACAGTGGCTACAGGTTAGAGACCACAAGCAGGGAACAATTTCTGTGGCAGCCTACAGTTGCTCTGGATGAAGTGTGGTGTCAAATCACACTGCATGAGTGTGATTTGCCCTGTAAATGCTGCTGAACAGCCCAGGGATGGGAAAGAGGGAGAAGATTGTAATTGAAATTGTTTCACAGGCACAGGCAGCAAAATCAGGAGTTTAGAGCTTGTGAGGCTAAGATTTGGAGTATAATGCCTGTCCCTGAACACGTATTTAGTTTTGCAGGAGTGGCTCATCCTTTAAGAGCATAGCTAGGCAAGGTGTTAGCTCTGTCTTGCCCAATGCCTAGGATTCAAATTCACATCCCCTTGTTTACTAAAATATATGACAGTCTCTGAAGATTTCACTTGGTTCACTTATAACCTTTCCTAGCACTGTACTGTCAAGGATTAAACCACTCATCTCACGGAATGAGTATTAAAGTCATATCACAACCTTGCAGCAAACAGGAACCAAGGTGTACTTTCTCTCAGTCAGGCAAATCAAATCAACCTCTCTCTCCTGACTTTCCCTCCTCATCCAGCCAGCCCTGCACTCCTGCAGAGTAGAGCAGAGGGAACAGGAGAGTAACCTAAGGGTATTCATTTTTATTCTAGGTCTCTTAATCTGGAAAAAGAAATATAGTAATCTCTATGAAACAAAACAAAATTAATGACATTTCCACTAACATAAATTATCTCAAGTCTAAAAAAAGTTGAACTAACCAAGCAACAACCCCAAACCACAACTCAAAGAGCTACATAGTCATGCAATAACCAGGTGGATATTTAGAAGTTCTATACTACAGAGAAAAAGGAGTATAGCAAGATGGAGGAAAGAAACATTGTCAAGTTGTCCATTATTTTGGTGTACACACACAGGATACGGAACAGTATTCAACTCAAAAATAGTCTGGCATTGCCACCAAGATAAAATGAGGGGAGAAATATCCTTTTCCTCCTCAAATTTTATCGCTTCCCTTTGTCACTTTTAATGCAATAAACAGAGTCAAATTACATATAGAAAGGAAACATTATACCATGAACTAAGAATCTATCACAGCCACTTGCTGTATCCACGTGAATTGGAATGACTCCCTACCACAAGAATAAAGCATAAATAAGTCTGCTAAAACCAGCTGTCACTCAGTTTATATCCTAATAAGCTAAGGAACTGGAGACTGCTAATACAGCAAACACAACATCACTGGCTTGACATACCATAAGCCCAAGTGTTCTGGCAATGGAAGACCAAACTAAGGAGTTTCCTTAAATTAACTTATGAGCAACCTAAATAAGAGGACTTCACATGCAACAGGTGATGGACTTTAAGCACCAGAAGGTTACCTACTGCTTTTAGCAGTCATATGTTAGTCAGCAGCCAGCCTGGATGAAGTATACTTTCTGTGCAGAGGAAAAAATTCTTTACTATGGTTCAAAACAAATCACTATTGAAGCAAGACTAACTTCCAAAGGATAAATCACTTGAAGAAAAATAAAACATTTTTCCTCCTGAGAGACTGTGAATTACCTTTATGCTTCCCTGCATGTGTCATGAGCACACGAAAAAATAGAGAGTAGGGAAAAAAGTAATTCCTTTTAATTTATCCCACTGTTTAGCTTCCTGGTTAAGCCTTTTTTTCTAGATACAAACAGTTAAAATCTCACCTTCTGTGTAAGCATCAAAGTTTTTCTCCAAGTACTAAATTGGAACAATACTTCAACTTTGGAATCTGGAAAGTGTCTCCTGCAGAATAACAGTTTATTCCAGAGAATATATTCTGTCCATAGTCTCTATCAAGTGCTTTAGAAAAAAAGCCATTCACCTCTCATTCATTTTGGGGGAGATTGGCATGTTATTTACCCTGGGCTATGTCAGCATTGGTCAACAACAACATGAAGACTTATTTCTCTGAATTTTAAAAGTCTGACAATGAGACCGATAAAATATTATTCTAGTCTATATGAGATGTTGGAAGGAAATTTCCTTAAGATCACCCAGGTCCAATGACAGCTTCAGAAAATTCAAGAATGTGCTTTGCAGACAAAGTAGAGGCCTGCTGCACCCATAAGAAGGAAGCAGACTAAGCAAGACGCTTATTATTTCCTTGTCTTAAACCCAGACACAAACACACAAAAATATGGTAATTGGTAACAGTGCATAAGCATTTTTGAACATTGTAACATTATTAACAGTATTTTATAACATAGCTATGCATAAAGATACAAATAACATATAAGTGCAATGGACAGAGACTTGTGGCATACTTGCCCAAAGACTGCACAGGAAAACATAAATAGTAAAAGCTGCAAGATAAGAGCAAAAATGTAGGATGGGCAAGAAAGATGTCAAGTGAAATCAAACTAAACCTGCAGAACAAAGAGGAGATATGTCTGATAGAACCAGAATAACACTGCAAAATAAATAAGAAAGACACTTATGAGAACTAGGGTAAGTCTTACTCTCCAAATAATATGAACTATGTCAACGGCAGATGAGGTGACCCCCTTTTCTTCCAAGGAGGCAGCAAGGTCCATAAAGCAGTAACAATGAGCAAAGAAGGATGGTAATTTATGAAAAATCACAAAATGCTCACTTGGATTCCACTTTCTCTTGACAAAGAGCTCTCCAGTACTTTACTTTTTTCTTCTGCAGCCGAGACCATCAAGAACTGTAGTCATAAGCACTACACAGAGGGCACCAACTCTACTGCACTGCCCACACCTAGGTTTACCAGGACTTAGAGATTGTTAGGAACTGTTTGGAAAATCAGTGATAACGACTGATGGCAATTAAGAACTGATGATTGGAAATTGGTATTGTTGTTGCACACAAGTTTAGTAAAGTGAGTTGATTCATCACTGTTTTAAGCACTCCCTCACAGACGTCTCCAATTCTCTGATACACATAGACACAAATATTTTGTTGCAACACTCTGATTGCTTCTTTAATAACAACAACAAAAAAAAAGGTACCTCTCCAGAGCATCCTGTGGAGCATGTTTTAAGTCCCCTTACACTTCAGAAAGTTCAGAAATATTTATCTTGCCACTTGACAATCTGTCTGCAGATTTAAGTGACCTGCAATGGCAATCTATAAACAGATGCCTCTGCTCATAGAGGAAAGACACAACCAAGTGCATGAGATTCTAGGGCCAGGTCCAATTCTGCAAATCACTCCAGTCACAGCATGGAAGATGCAATTAATTTAGTGTTTTGAAATGAAAATGACTGCTATTTGCACAAAGGTCATTAAAATCTCTCAACTGAGATCTAAGAACCTTCTTTAAATAAAGAGAACCCTTTTATTAAAGCAGGCCTCTCCAGAAGCTAGGAGCAGGGAAGGTTTTACGGTTATTCAGCTCTCACCACCAGACAGGAGCTCCCTTCTAGGAATGTCCCAGCGCGCGGCTCCCCTTGCAGGGGAAGAGGCTGCAGTTCTTCACATCAGCTCTCAAGATGTGTTCAGAGGAAAGTCGCTAACAAGGGGCGCTTCCCTCCCACCTTAATAGCAGGGGCTGAGCAGGGGAGACACCTGTAGGACCTCTCCCACCTGAGCTCAGGATAAAACACTTAAGCGCGAAGCAGCCCGGCTGCCAACAGCGTGGAGATGGTACTCCCCAGCTGTCAACAGGCTTCTCCTCAAGCTGTTCCAGCCCTACGTATGTGGTTTATATGCCGCTTTTTTCTGTTTCTAAGTCACTCTATTAGCCAGTTACCCCCGAAACCCCTCAGGGCAGCCTTATACCTCCCGCCGCTTCAGCGGGTCGGAGGCAGCGCGGCACTGTCCCACTGACACCCCGCCGCCTCAGCCCCGTCGACCCCCCCCCCCCCCCCCTCGCCCCCCCCCCCCCGGCCCAGCCTTTCCCTCCGCTCAGAGACAGCGTCAGTTACCTCAAGCCGGCTAACAGCCACTGCCGCCACCTCCCCGCTCTTCTGAGGGGAAGGGAGGCCGTGGCACGAAGTGAGGCAGCCTCGTCCCGCCCCTGCTGGGCCAATGACGGCGCCGCGTCCCTCAGAGAGGGGAGGATCCGCGAGCCTCGAGCCCGCCCACAGCGGAGCCTCGCTCCTGTTCGTGGCACCTGCGGCACTGAAAGGGCGTTCGGAGGGAGCGGGCGGGAGAGGTGAGGCTGTCCGCGAAGCAGTAGGAGCCTTCGGGGCGGATTGGAGCGGGTACTTCTGAGGCAGGAGCTCGTGGAGGCGAGATGGCTCCACAGGGGAAATGTCACATAAAGTGACATCTCGCACACTTAATCATAGAATCATAGAATCATAGAATGGTTAGGGTTGGAAGGGATCTCTGGAGGTCATCTAGTCCAACCCCCCTGCAGTGGGCAGGGACATCCCCAACTACAGCAGCTTGCCCAGAGTCCTGTCAAGCCTCACCTTGAATGCCTCCAGAGATGGGGCCTCAACCACCTCCCTGGGCAACCTGTTCCAGTGTTCCACCACCCTCATAGTGAGGAACTTCTTCCTAATGTCCAATTTAAATCTACTCCTCTCCAATTTAAAACCATTGCCCCTTGTCCTTGTTTCGCTTAAAGTCCACGCGGGGAATATCAGCTTGACTTGACTAGCTGCCCTGAGGTAAAATGATCGGTGTTTGCTTTACCTGTTGACAGTAACCTAAGAGGTGTGAACATACACCCCTATTTGCAGGAAAGATACAGGCAGCGATAATAGAGGTTTCAGTCATCTGTTTGTCCAGGAAGCTGCTGTAAGTGCTTTTCTGTGTAATTAGTGGCACAAAATACACATGCTGCCATTTAAGAGGGTGTTTCGTCAGGACCTTCGCCTTGGAGTGTGTCTTGCTCCACAGCCAAGGCACCAAAGCTGTTTTCTGAAGCCAGAGTCCCTCCAGGAGCAGGGTGAGTGACTCACTGCCATGTGGAGAGCTGTGAGGTGGTGTTTTCCTGTTAGGCATGTTCTGCTCATTGCTTTGTATTTTTATTCTGTTTCAGGGCAGCTGGAGGATTTTGGTCTCTGGAGTGCCTGGGAGCAGGGCCTGCTGTGCCTTGTGAGGTGCTCACTCTGGTCTCACTGCAGAAGTCCAGTTTGAAATGACTTCCCCATTGTGTTCCCAGCCTAGTTCCATTCACCCCCAAATCCTAGATCATCAGCACTGGCTTCCTGCTAGCTGTAAGTTCTTGTTTCACCTTCTACTCAAACTCAGATATGTTGAAACAATTTAATGCTTTTTTTTAGAGTAAATTTAGTACACATGGTGTTGGTATAAAGGTTTGGTATGTTATGTATCTTTTCAATTTCTTGTATTTTACATGTGGTTCATCCTTCTGATGACAAAATTAGGGACTAGAGCATGCTTCATGCACTAGCCAGTAAAATTATGGCTTAATAAGCCATTATTGAGGCTTCAGATCGGTTCAAAAGCATCAAAGTGAATTGGAGACCTTGTGAAAGCTTAAAACTCAGTTTCTCCCTGCCGTAATTTTCATTCAAGCATCTTTTATCCACATATCCTTTTTATTCATCCTAATGCAGCATACTAAGCTGTACCTGTTCACAGTTACACTGTGCAGATCAAGAAACAGCATTTGGTACATTAATTAGTTGTGGGGCCCTTTGGCACTTTTATTGCATGGAAAGTATATTTCTGTTGTGTTAAATCTTTTTTTTTTTCCTCTCTCAAGCAGTCCCAAAGAAGAAGGAAGCCAGGACTAAAACTGAGCCTTTTCAGACCAGCCACACTGTGGCAGCTGTAGGTGTATGTTTGGCCCCTGCCGGAACTGATGGGTCTGGTGTATCTCTTCCCTAAACAAATTTTCCCTTTAATCATGGACTTTGGACCCGAACTTAGGGAAAAGCATCTCCTTGCTAAGAAGCTCCAGGTAGCAGAAGCTCTGGCAAGGTGGAAAGTGATAGCTGAGAAACTGTTTATGGGATGTGTGATGTGTCTGTTTTAATACGTATGTTAAAATATGTATGTTTTTTCTCCTACTCGTATCTATTTTAGCGATCTGTTCTTGAAAATGAGTATTCAAAAACCTCTAGGGCATTTTGCAATAGAAGGAACAGTAATTCTCCTTGCCTTCTGAGATCTTCCCCAGGCTCTTCTTGAGCAAGCCCCCACTGAGGATTGGGCAACATAAAACCAAGCTGAAACTCCCAGAAGTGTCCTAAGGCTGCACCTCCGGACAAAGTCTTGCCAAGAGACCCTGGGTCCCAAAGAAGCACCCCTGGGTTCTGTTCAATGCACAATGCTTTATTCTTCTCTGCTGATTGCACTGCCTCCGTGGTAACACTTTTTGCGGCCTGGTTGCTGTTTCCTTGCCTGTATCGTCTTCGTATTCCTCACTTTCCCGGGGCGGGCGCTCTCCCCCCTAACGGAGGGAACGGCGAGGCCCTTTTCGCCAGCCTTTCCCTGGCGGCAGCTGCCGCCAGAGGGCGCCACCGCCCTTCGGAATGCTCCGAGGGGCGGGACGGGGTCTCCCGTTGCTGTGGCGATCGGAGTCGCGCGGGGTAGGCCCTGACTGACTGACCGCCGCCCGCGCCCAGAAAGCGGGGACCAGCGGGGCCTGCGGAAGGGCGGGCCGGGGAGCAGAAACAGCGTGTGGGTGCAGCAGGGACCCGCCTGGTGACTGGGGGATGTCGGGAACAGGGCTTTGTGGTGACTGTTTAGGGCCTTAGGGGAGCAGGTGCTCAGGGCTGTGAGGGGGGCTTGATTGAGGGTACTGAGGGCAGAGGGAATTGTTAGGTTGCTTTGGAGATTGGAAAGGGGTTATGGTGTGGCTGCAAGTGTTGAGGCTCAAAATGTTTCTGTTTTTACCCAGTTTTAAGCAGGGGATTTGATTATCACCTGGATAATTATAGGGGAGGGAACAGAAATAATAATAAAGTTAGGGATTGCTGCAGTGATCTTCCATTTCTGAGGAGTATCACTAAAATAAATGTTCAAGTGAAAGTGGAATCAATACAAGTCCAGTTGATTCTGCACAGAAGAAAGAAGATTCTTTTCTATGCTTAAAAATTGTATCCTGCACATGTGCATTTGGGCTGGAAATTTCAAAGGGATCTAGTGGAGCTAACTACCTAACTTCTTGCTTCAGTGATCTGAAGTGATCAGGTTCCACTTGACCTTTTTTTAGAATTTCATGACTGAACCACAGTCATGTATTTAGGATTTTTTACTTTCATGAAAAATATTGTATTGAATTGGTACTGCAACAGTTGCATGTGAATATTAAGGTCACAGTATGGCTTCAGACTCAAGTGGATGCTCAGGTACAACAGGAGGCTTTTCTTGGATCATATATGTCACTGCAGTCATGGGGTGATACTGTGACACAGGTGTGGTGATTGTATTACAGTTCTACTGTAGGAACATTTTACTGATGTGTAGCAACCACTAAAAGTTTAACCAGCAACACTTCAGAAGAAGTTCTGTATATTGCGGGTGGAAGTCAGAGTTTTCCATGCTTCTGTGAATAGCATTAGCTGTTTCTGTGACAGAAATAATCAGATGGTGCAAAGATGGTGATTTACAGCTCTAAAGAACTGTCCCTAAGACTGTGAACTTTTTTTCAGCAGCAAAACAGACAAAATCTGCACAAGCAGGTTTCCAACAGAGCAGAAGTAGAACTTTTCTGTATGAAACATTATGAAAAAGATGTCACAAGGTCTAAGGAGCTGTGTGGGGACACAGACTCCAAAGTAACCCTTTCTTTCACTCACCTTGTAGAGCTCCCACCCAGTAAGCATTCCTTTTGCATGCCTTTCTGCAATATGCAGCACACTGTCTGCCCTCAGCACCCTCTCCTGTTTCATCAGCATGCTAGAAAGTTATTTTGTGTACGGAAAGCTGACATTGCCTTGCTGCAGGGCATTGTGAGTGCAGCGAGAAGGCATGTGCAGACATATGGATTAGAGTGCATCTGTTGACAGTTGGGTTAACTTCATTCCCTTGATTTTTACCTTGATTTCACAGGCTTGCCATGTAGCTTTACACTTTTTTTTTCTGTTTCCTTGTGCTCCTTTTAAGAGGAAAAGTATCCAGCCTGCTGTGTTTAGACACAGACAAGTTACCAGTTTTACCTATTAGAGTGATAATTGTTAGAATTCAGAACTTAAAGTCAGAAAAAGGAGTTTAATATGAAAACAGGTTATATACAATGTTTCTACTCATTCAGTAATAAAACCTCCTGTGTTACATGAAGTAATATTTTTGGCATTTGATTATGACTGCTAAAAGTGAAGAAACATTACAAGTGCCCTTTTCTTGTGACTTATTTATTTTATATAGCTTACACTATCAGTTTTGTTACAGAACTGTTCATTGTCAGCTGAATTCTGAGGTTGGTAGTTGTGACAACACACCCAGAGAATACTGCTGACATGCATATCCCTTCAGAGAGTGGTTTTGTTCCAGTTCTGACAATGAAAACTGATATCAGAGTTGCAGTGAAAGGCAAATATTCATAGCACTAGAAGAACAGAAGGAGAGGGAAAGAGATGCATATTAACAAGTGGACTTGATAAAACAAGCCTGATAAAGAAACAGAGACAAAGGACTGGAAAAGAAACAAGTGCCTGTTTCGTTTGCAAGAATGTAAAACAGAGCCTGCAGCAAGGGATGCAATAACTAACTAGTGAGAGGGGCCACTGGTCACAAACATAGTTTTATCCAGGACAACATTTCAAGATGTCCCAAAAACGTGTGCCTGAGTGGTACCGTGGGCAGGATTATTTTGTTTATTTCAGAACTGTTGGGAACTTACCACAAGTGGCAAAGGCAGGTGAACATATGACATTTTGTAAAGCATTTTTTCCCCCTGCTTGCTGTTTCCTCCTTTTAGACCTACTTCTAGCACAAGTAGAACAAGAAGCATGGAAGAGAAGAAGAAGGAGGAGAAACTAGAAGAGCAGCTTACAGAACCTGAATCAGCCTTCCCAGAAGCCTTACTAGAATTTCAGTAGGTTTAATATTTTTAACTTTTCACTCATACAGAATATGTGAATGGATCAGCAAGATCATGTTGGGTTTTTTTATTCGTTGGTGTTTATGGAGGTTTGTAGACACTAGCCAGAATCTCAGGACCTGCAGTTTGTGCCCATAGAGCAGCTAAGAGCAGACCACAAAGGAAAGTGTTTTATTTTGAAAATAATGGAGGAATAACTTAAAGGTCTCTTAAAATCAAGCCGAGAAAAATAAGAACCACGAGGTGACTATCTGGTTGTTACTAAATAGTCCAATTTATTTGATCTCCAATCTCTTGAGCAGATGATTAAAAGGTGAAAAATTAAGCTCTATGAGTGACCTTTATCAAAGAGACAGAGATTAAGTGGGAAAAACCTCAACAGTATCCAATATTCAGCAATTATCAGCATTTAGGGAGCAAGGAGAAGTGCCTTGGTGTAGAAATAAAAAGTGGGATAAGCAAGCTGAAGAGCAACCACATATAGTTCTGGTGACATCTATAGGAGTTTACAGGGCTTGTGTGGGGTTTTCTGTTTCCTTTTACAAAGCACCGAGTGGAAGTTTCCATCATGAAACAGAGAAGATTTAGCTGAAACATACCTCAGATGAATAGCATCCAAAAAGTCAACAAACCTGTATTGCTAAGAAATAAGCAAACTGTTTGCTAGCCTGAGAAAATAACTGCACTACTTTCTGATAAAATTACTTTTATGTGTATTCAAATGTCCAAGCAAATGACTCATTTGTCTGAAGAATCTTCAACTGAAATGGTGCTAATACTAACACAGGATATTTAGTTTCTACAGCAACAGCAGGGGGAAAAGGGAAGAAAACATTCTTCTGTCTCTGTATCTTTCTTACTCTCTCCTCTCTTTCCCTCTTGCTCTTTCCCTCTCTCTCTTCACCTCTGTAATCTAAAACTTCTCTGTACCACTTGATTGAACAAAGCAGCATAATCATACAAGTGGATGTCACATTCCACTTTAGGATTTATCAAGTGTGTAGTATTTAACTCCCATTCCTGCTTTTTCTTCTGTACACTGAAGAATGGTTGCTGTTCATGGTGAGTTTGTTATTTTGCAGTTTCAGTACAGTTTCCTGTTTCAGGATTGGTTATGAACACAATCCCATTAACTACTTGTCCTAGTAACATCCTATAGATGACTGAAAAACCTCCCATGGTACATGGTACATGGTGTTATTTCTAGATGATTAAATCCTCTAGACAAAATCTAGTATAATGAACTGAGAAAAATAGTATCAAAGGAATCATCAGTCTAGCAGTTTTGTAGCTTTAATCTGACAAATGCCACAGAAAAATAATCTAAAGAGGAAAGTTCCAATATGTAGCAGACAAAATAGTAAATTCTACTTGTATAATTTTTGACTGTAACAAAGTGATGGATATTATTCTACTCATAAATTTTTGAATGTACAAAGTGATGGATATTGACTACCACTTCATGAAAAATCTTAAAGTAACTGAAACTAAGATTGTCAGCAGAATTTCAAAATGCACAAATGGTTTAAAATAGAAAGTAATTTAGAAGGTCACATCATGTGGCCAAGATGTCACGTGTCTGAGAAGTGATAACATTTTTGCTGTAGCCATCACCACCATACTCCTGTATCTCTATTCTATTCTCTCTAACTAATATCCTTGTACTTAATGGAAAACCAGGCACAGTCTGAAAATCCCTTGGGGTCTCCTGTGGCCCCTGGTGCGATAACTGTGCCGACAGCAGAGGGAGCATTAAACTCATTGCCCACAGGAAAGTGTAGGGAGTGATACCCATGTTCCTATAATCCTTGTATCGGTAGGATGAGCTCATTAGCCTTCTGGCAGTCATCCTAGGAGAAGGATAACTCTGATTCCAAACCCGGGCAGATGGAGCTGATGAGGAGCATGGGTGGAGCCCTCCCTGGATCTTCATTCATGAAGCCTAGCCATACATACAATGGAAAACCTGAAGAATACCTTGGAGCACACTGACAGCAGAGGATGAAAATCTCATGACCTGCAATTTATATAACTGAATAATCCTGATTTAGCCAAGAAAAAAATCTGAAACAACTTAATATGATAGGGAGGGGGAAAACAAAAACCCCAACAAAAACTCAAGGAACAACAGCTGTTGAAACAGTAAAAGACGTTGTGATAGTTGTAATACTTGCCTCTATTGTGCTGCATGGTGAATGAATTCTGGGAAGAGACAGAAAGAATACAGAGACTTTTGCAAATAGACACCCTTTGCAATCTAGCATTTCTCACAAAACCCCCTTTACAACTCATGGCAAAGAGGATGACAAGTAGTCTATGAAAACTGTGAAAGCAGTGAGCTAGTTCTTTGACAGAAATGTAGAAACATACTTTGAGGATACTACTTGGGCTGCAATCGCTATTCCCTTAGCTCTTCTTAAAGGCTGCATTGTTCTTGGTGTACAAATGCAGTTTGTGAAGCTCAACAAACCATATTTTGAGAATTGGATACCATTTAATTCTCTGTTTGGGATTCATCTTTTACCTATGTCTGAATGAGTTGCCTAGGCTTTCTCTATAGTGAGTGGTGAGTAATAAAAATTTCTGTAGCACAAATAATCTTGTCCTAAAAGAAACCTCTGCAATAGGTCAGCTAAACCACATCCAGAAAGAATAAACCATTTTAATGCTTTCTAGTGTTTACAAAGGAACAGTATAAGGAGGGAGTCTGCTTCTCAGTAGGAGTATGAGATCCAAAGGTCCAGATGCGTATGGGGAATCATTTCTTTATGTGTAGTAAGTGAATAGTGGTATCTTACTCTTCTTCTGCAGAATTGAGACAAAACAAGCAGCAATTGATCAAGTTTTGTCTGACCTGCAACAAGTGGAAAAGAAGAACAAAAAATGCCATGAAAGGGTAAGTAACCATGCATCCTTCTCCCAACATTTAGAATGTGGTATTCTAACTTACAGATTCAACTGTTCTAGTCCTACTACACTCACTAAAACTAGTGATTGCAATGACTTTCTTACAGTCAATGAAACTAGAGTTAGGGAGTCACTTCATGTGCTGAAAGTTACAGTGTTATCTGAATGTAATGTGACGTAAAGCATAGATGTCCTAAATATAACCATGCAAAAACAAAGCTGCAGGAGTAGAACATTGCAGAATAGGACACAGCAGTAAACTAAAGAGTTCAGTGAAGGTGTTTTCCAATGCACATTACATCCTTAGTAACTGCCTGAGTAATCTTAAGTCTGCAGCAAACATAGGACAGCACAACTCTTTGCAGTAGATAACTTTACTGCAGTACATTCAGATGTGTCAATATTTCAGCACACAAAGAATAAATGGTATTAACTTACTTCTGTGAGTCGTATTAGCAGATCTAACTAACTAGTGAGATTTGCTGACCTTTGATTCACTTCTGAGGTAATGGAATTGCACAGGTTTCTTTGAGAGTTTAGTTATTCTTGCAAACTTAGTTGCAATGAAAACTGCCTTCTCAAGAAAAAAATGTTAATATGAAGTAAATAACTCCTACAAATAAATATTGTTATTACACTGACCTACAAGGAAATTTCTTTCCAGACAACGGAGGTCTACTGATGTGCTGCACCAAGTACAGCAGTCATTTCTCTCTCCTTTCCTTGTAATGATCTTGAAGTTACTGAGAAACTTCTGAGACTTGCAAGCTTTCCCTTCTACTCCTTCCTTTTAAAATATGAAGAATAGATATTCAGCTGAGTGTTTTTGCAATGCATCCTGGCACTAGGTCAGATTGTTCTTTTCTTCATTACTTAAGATGGTCACTTTGAAAACTGATTTGAAAATTTTAATATATCTCTTTTCTTTTGTTGTTCTGTCATAGATTGACCTTCTGAAGAAAGAACAGCAGGCACACCTCAGGCGTGTACTAAGACTGATAGAAAAAGAGAGGAAAGAACGAGATGAAAAGGAAGTTGTAACTAGGGGAAATGTGGAAGAGTCACTGACAGCAAAATGGCAGTATGTTAAGGACAAAGAACAACTTCTGAAAGGTGTGTTGTGAGTTATGTAAGTGTGGCTTACAGTTTATACAGTTGAGATGAAGTGATTATTTTTGTGTTTTAAATAGAGATTCAACTTCCTTGTTGCATAGAAAGCATGAAGCGTTTCCTCAGCAATCTTAAACTCTCTCAATGTGATATGAGATTGTGGAGGGCTTATAAGCAAATCTGTTCCTTCCAAATAATGTGCATTAGTGTGCTGGTACAGAGGCTTTTTTTTCTATAAAGTCAATACTCATGGAAGTCCTATGAACTGTCTCCACTGGAACATTAAAAAAAAATGCTGCTTGCAGCAAAACCAACCAGTTTTGATTGCTCAAAGCTCTGGCTGCCATCCCTGTGATTCTCCATGGGAGGCACATGTCTGGTTACAACATTTCAGTGAGAACTGCTGTCTCTCCTTGGCAGAATAAGATCAAGCCGTTTCCAGCAATGATGATGGCCCTTGACACTATGTGAGGCCATCAAGCTGTAATGTGCTGTAGTGTAGAAAAATCTTCCTTCTTTCTCCAATGCCAGTGAAAGTGCCTTTGATGAAGTTGTATGTATTAGTATCAGTTCAAGAAACTGGTAATGAACTTGCCTTCTGATGTCATTTTATTAGATCTGCACTCCCAAATTGAAGAAACTGAACAAAAACTTTCAGTAAAGCAGAGTGAGAGAGATTATTGGTTGGAGTACAAAAATGTGGGAAGTAAAGAACAGGCTGACAAGATTTTGAATCTGGAAGAAGACATTAAGGAAGTAAAAGATGACCTTAACGGAAAGAGAGGTCAGTTTACAGCTAGTGTAATGAAAGTCTTACAGGCTTTGTATATTGCTTACAGGAATTCAGTAAATTATAAATTTAAGTTGAGGTGAAGTTCTAGTAGTTTCTATCAACTTTTCTAATACAGTGCACCTGTGAAATGGAAGAACTCTCTATCTCTGTGAAAGTCCTTATATAAAAGAAATTGATAAAGTTACAGAAATGACAAACATATAAACTGATTGCTAGTCTTTCAATTATTTTCTTGCAAAATACGGGCAACCTATTTTTTAGAAATCTTACTGTGAAGAACAGCAGTCTTCTAAAAAGAAGTCTACATATATTTAGGTCACCTGCACACTGAACTCCCTTAGCAGTCATCAAAATGTTGACTCTGCTGTTGTTGCTTCTCATCATGCTACAAGCACTTTATATGTTGAAAACTCCTTTGTCAGGAGAGTAGTGCAAGCTCATTCTCGGAACAGCCTTTTCATACTGGTTTAAATGCAGAACTAGAGGGAGCTGTTTGGCTTAGCCAGTGTCTGAACTTTACCTCCTAGCTGCATAGGCTCGTGTCTGAAGCCCTGCAAAATTGCCAGTCCAGCCATATACAAATACTGGGAACTGTTTCAATACTGACACAACAGGGGAATTAATTTGAGAGTTTATGTATTCTGGTGCTGAGTGCTTTACAAAGATTTCTTTACTACTGCATTACTTTAAAATCGTTTAAGTATTTTGCTGTTACACAAGCTATGCTTCTAATGGGAGAAGGATGTCCTGGTTTTCTTCCTTTATGTCCCTCTCAGTATGCATGACCACAGCCAAGCAGCTGGTAGTAACAGGCAGTGACACTGCTCTAAGGGTCTCTGTATATTCTGTGCCAACCATTACCAGGCATCAACTACTGTGGATAAGAGCCAGCTAGCTATCTTTTTGTTTCTTGAAACATATTTTATCACGATTAAGATGTGTACTGTGTTTTATGCATTGCCAGAAAGCTTGTTAGATATCCATCTCTGTATTCAGGAGAGACTGGTATTTTTCAGTATGCATTTTCCATATTCTTAATCAATTTAAAATTTTGCTATACAAGTGCTGAAATATGAAATGAAGAATAGAATGGGCTTTTATATAGAATGCCAGAATGAGCCAGTAGGAACATTCAGTCTGACCTTCTGCATGTCACAGGGTATGGAGCCAAAAATTTGTGATCTAATGGAAGTGTATTTATAGCAAGACTGTTACAGAGGTATATATAGCAGTTGTCTAATTAATGTACTGCCAAATGATGCTGTCAGTACTGGATGTTAGCATACTGCTTTACACAATTTCCTAAAATCACACTTATAAAGTGACTGGGCGGTACAGTCTTCTAGCCTACAAAATAATACTACTAATAAAAAAAATCGTAATAAGCTTCCAGAGTAATGTGGCAGCAAATTGAGCTTGTTCACTCCCCCAAGGTGGAACAGGCTTAGGAACAAGCAGAGATGAAGAGGTCTCTATCTCTGTAGGTGCCACTGAAGGGCTGGATGCTGGCACAGTTCATGTGGTCTGGAGATGACAAACAAAATTGCTGGAGGGGAGAGGAAGCAGAAGCGAGACATAGGCTTGCTTGAGGTGTGGGGAAAACTGTTGCAATGAGAGAATTAGGGAAAATAACTGCTTAAGAAAAACTAAGTATGTCTGAACAGTTCTTCCTTTTCTTCATTCTCCTGGTACAACTCGTGTTGTTTAGTTGTCTGATAGAATGAAAAGATGAATTTAATTATAGTATGTAAGTAATTCCATTCCATTTCATTCTGCCAGGTTTAGATGGAGAATTGATTAAGGCAGGCCAGCTTCCACAGTGTTAAATTAAGAACTAATGCACCTTTCATAACTGACTGCCTTTGTCAGTGACTCCATGACCACATACTCACTTAGAGATAGATCAGCAATAGACTGTCTGGTAGGCTGAATTTCAAGCCTCTGGAACAAGTATTAAGTGCTTTCCTTCAAATAAAATTACTACAATATCATTCATTCCTTCAAAAGGAGAAAATACTAAGCAGCAGTGGGCTATTTAGAATAGCACAAAAAGAAATGAAGGGACGGATGAAATAATGAAATAGCAAGTGAGTGGAACTCAAAGCCAAACAAGTTCAGTTCAACATTAAGACACACGTTCAAAATAATGACCACAAGTAACAATGAAAACAAATCTCTGAGGAAGTTGCCACATTCTCCATTTTGTCCTGTTGTAAAATTAGAACCCCCTGGAAGGCTTAGGTAAGTCAGAAAATTTATTAGGCTCTGTGTAATAACTGGCTGAAAAACAAAAAAAGCCATGTACATGAGATGATCCGGCATGCTTCTATACCTAAAAAATAAGTTTTCTAAGCAAATCTCTCATATGACTTCAGGAGCTCTGCTGTTGATAGAAATAAAATTACTGTTAAGATACCAACATTTTAGCAGAGAATTGCTCCACTGTTGTAGATACCAACAGGAATGTGAAAGCCACTTCAGATGTTTAATTTTGTAGTTAACTCTATTGTCCTTTGGGTTTAGGAGTATAATTTCTATGGAGGATGTTTGAGTCCTTTTCTATGGAGCATCTATGCATGTCATGCTGGCTGATTTGTTCCAGTTTGGGAGCAACAGGCCATTTATCTATCTGTTGTCAGGAAGAATTGTTGTCAAATAATGATTTCTGATTTTCTTTTTGATTTGTTTTGAAGGATATTACAGAAATGCTTTAAAAGAGGTGAAAGAAGAAAATGACAGACTAGTTGAGATGCACATCAAGCTAAGTAAGGAACAGGCCCGTGAGGTATTCCTTCTGCTTTTTTTCAAACTGCTAACTGCATTGTAGTTAGGGTTCATGTACTCTGCTTTTTTGGAACTTTTCTGATTAAGAGTAAATCTTCTTATTAATCGTGTCATTGGTTATTGTTACATACCCGTGTACTTTTTTTTTTATTAGACTAACAATGAGTAGGTGTGAGGGCATTTTACAAACCAGGTATGGAAAACTGGGGCACTATGCACTGGTATGACTTGTTTAAGAACGTGTCTATGTATGGCTAGGCTTCGCGAACGAAGATCCAGGGAGGGCTCCATCCACGCTNTGTCTATGACTTTGATTTTGATGTTTGCATAGAACTAAAAACCAGTAACACAGGAAGAGGTTGTCTACATGGAAATCTACATAATTTTTATTTAAAACAGAATACTGTTTTGTACTTGTAGAGTACAACATGTTAAAAATGCCAAAATAAAGCAATCTACAGGAAAATTTAGGCTTATTGATACTTTGATTTTTTTTTTGTCATCTCTGCCAGCTCTGATTTGCAAACATGATTTACAAAGTGTTTATGGTGACAACTTCCTACACTCACAAAATAAAAAGCATCCTTCAGTACAAATCACTGGCTGGGCCCATTAAGTAGTTAAATTCCCTGATTTCAGTGCTGGAACTTTCAGAATGTAATCTGAAGGACTGTGTTTATGGTGTTATACAGGGGTATCTTCCCTCCCAGTTATTCCTTTCCACTGATTGACAATAACTAAATTGTAACCCTGGCTGATTGGCATAGACCTCTGACATGTTTAAGTCACTTGTACTGCCTCATTTATAATTTTGCTTGTGTTTTGTAAAAGCTAAAGGTTTGATCTCCTGAAAACAGGAAGATTTGAGCAGTAATAGGACTAGCAGTACTTGTTGGGCAAAAAGGAAACGTGCTACTTTAATATGGGAAATTATAAAATATTGGTAAATTGCTTGACATATAAACTGCCCTAGGCAGGATGATGAAGAAACAGCTGGCCTTGTGGGCTAAATCCCCTTGTAATCCCTCAGGGGATGCTACAGTCTGTTGTATGGATGTTTCTTAATTATTTCCTGCTAAACAGCAGAAGGTTCTTCTTTATAGTATACAGCACTGTCAAAGTCCTACTTTCAGATGAGATTATCTTAAATTGTGTTTTCTCAGAATGCTGTAAGATACTTAGACAAAATCATTTGCAGAGAAATTGAAGAAAATGGATGGCTAAAAGAAGAGGTAAGAGGATCACTTGTGTGCAGTCAAGTCTGGTATTTCAGGTTTGAAGTACCATGGCCTACAGTCATAACTGTTTTTCAGTGCTGAGCCTCTGAAGACTTTCATAGAAGGAGAGCAATTTTCCTGTAATTAATCTGTAGCCCTGAGTAGCAAACAGTGTATGTGGTGAAAAAAATTAAAAAGTAAACATATACTTTCACAAATGAAGGACCCCTTTTCCTGCCCAGGCAGTTATATTGATTAGAATGTTCCATACAATTAAGTATATCCATGGAGATTGAGATACTATATAGTGTAAAGGCTCAACCATGTTAATGTCTAAAGAGCGTAGTTTTAAACTCCATTAAAGTTCTAGTGCTGCCTTTTTGAAAGAAAATGGATATGAATGTTGGAAAATTTTTGGAGAAAGTACTTGAGACAGCTTTAAATGGGAGATGATAAAGCAATCCTGGAGATCAGTACACTGAAGAGAGGAAAATAAAAATCCTATCTAGTTGTAATTGGTTACTTGATATTTTTTATAGTGTCTTCTAATGGCTTTAGAGGACATTTAGGGCTCTGTATTAGACAGCTGTAACTTTTCTTGTCAAGAAAAATATTTTTTGTGAGGTGCATTTAAGAGACTGATTTTTCCATGGTGAAAGTTTGACTGTGTTTGTTCCAACCAATACAGGTTCTTTGATGTGATCAAATCTAAGCAAGAGATTGGAGAGAAGAAATACCTTTCCCCACATTTACAACCTCACAGTTAAGAACTGAGCAAAACATTTTGGGAAATTAATAAATGAACTTACTGTTTTTCAGTGTCACATCAACAAACCTGCCAGAGATTTCTCTATTTGGCTTACTGGTTTAACATACTTGCCAGTACACAGGGATATTGCTTTGCTTCTTCCCTTTAATGAGCTCTGAGCCTACATCTTTAACTTTCCAGGGAGGGTATCCAAACCACAGCTTCTGATGCAGTGAAGTAGGGGTCAACAGGAAAGAATGAAAGTTTTAATCTGTATAAACAAACAGGAGCTCAAATCTATGTGTCCTGTCACTGACTAAGTATGAATTCCCTTCCCATCTCCCTGTCTCACTTCATAAATTTCTCACACATTAGGCAGTGTAAACAAGGGAGATCCACTTTGGAGCACTCTTACGCCCTGACGGGTCCTTACCTCGAATTTGAGGGATTTGGTTTTCTTTCCTCTCAACTAGAAATTTCCTATGTTATGACTTAGTTTCCTACGTTATTAGTTTCCTATGTTGTGAATTAGTGCTTTGAATGATTGTAGAAAACAAACTATTATCACTAACTTCTCCAGTCCTCTGAATTTACCCATTATTTTCTCTGCTTTTCTTATACAGATGAAATATTTTCTTTCAGGCTGATGTATACATGTATCTGACAGGCTCTTCTAGTATTTTCTTTTGGGGAGAGAAAACAAAAATTTAAGGTCTGTCCCAGTTCAAAATTTATGATTTTTTTTTTTCCGTTTGGCCACTGAACTGAAAAGTGACTTACCACACCAGCCCTGAATTAGTTACCTCCAGATTTTAACAGTTTTGAAGACTTCAGTCACATTTTTCCATGGTTATGTGTCACACCAAGATGGTGCAAAGCTGTATCACCTCATTGTGCCAAGCCACATCCTGTTACTGGTTAATGTCCTGTCATTTTCACCATTTTTAATCCCTGGGAGAAATGAAAACTAGTTTTTAACTGCAAATTTGGATGATTATAGCTGAGTTAATTTGGCTTTGGTGAGAACAGATGCATTCAGCTCACCAGGTACTGCTTTTAAACATGTGTGTGTGTGGCTAAGACTTCTGGGAAAGTATCTGTCACATAGTATTTTCCACTTCCCAGTGAGAACTTGCATGTACTTCAGGAAAAGTGAGAGGAACTGTAGGAAAGGAATGACAGCTATCCTTTGGTTAATAGAACTTCATGGCAATATGGAGTGATTGCCAGTCCAAAAGAAAGCAGAACCTGAGGTTTAGCCAATGTCATGGCTAATGTGGACTGAAAGCTTCACCAATTCTGGGTAAGAAGGTTTTGTGTATAGACAAGAATTAGAAAAGCAACACTTGCTGAGAAGAAGCCTGAATTTACAAAGGTTTTCTCAAAGGTCTGATGTGAAAGCAAAAATGAAAACCCCAGAGCTTCTGTCTCCTGGCGTTGTTTGGCTACATGACAAAGTTCTGCTATAAGGCTTGCACTGCCCAGATGCATAGCTGTGATTGAAAAAGTTGTGCCAGTGAAGAGTTCTAAAAAAAGATGTGCAAGAACCATAGAGGCCTTCCCTCTGCCTGAGAATGTGTCACCATGTTTCTCAACCAAACATGCAGTCTTGCTGCACAGCTGAATTCTTTCTAGGTGTTTTCTATTAAGATGGTTACTATAAAAACTTCCCAGAATAAGTATAGTCTAAGAGGATCTTTTTTATTTTTTTTCCTCGAATTGTCAAAAGATTAAGTACTACCAAAAGAAAACAAGTGATTTGAAAGCCTCTATTCAGCTCCTCGAAGAAGAAAATATCAATTTAGTGACAAAACTGATTGATGGCAGACTTGAGAATCTGAGAGAATCCAGGTAAACTGATTCCTTTACAGATTCAAAAGTGATCTAATATTATTTTAAAAGGTAATGCCTTCTCCTGCCTCCACAATGAATTAAGAGACAGGATTTGACTAAGGGTGGGGATTTGTGTCTCTGAAGGATGAAAGTGACATTGTAACCTCCTAAATACTAAAATTCAGAGAAGAAACTGGTGATATATAATAATCTATTAAGACCTAGCAATACTCACTCTCTTTTAATTGGGATACCATTGGGGCTTGGCAATAGTTTCTTTCTGTTGTAATTGTCTCAGACCCAGCTTTCTCAAACCAAGTGCTGTGTAATAGATTTTTCCCTTACTGTTAGCAAAATATTTAAGGATGTGAAGATTAATATACCAATATATGAGGTTTTGCAATCTTAAGTGAAGCAGGGAAGAAGCCTTGAGTAGTCTGTAGAATTAGTTTCTTTTATATATTTTAATTATTTGACTTGCTCCCCGGAGAAAGACTAATTTAGCTGCAAAACGTCAACACTAATGATATCAAAAGCACAGTGTAACAATGGTAATTTTCCAGTCCCAGCTCAGTGATTTCGCCCATATTGCATAAAAAAGTTCCAGCTCTTAAGAAGTGACCGTTTTTCTCTCCTCTCCAAACTTTGGACTGCTTTTAAGTGAGAGCTGCCAGCTGTGGTTTACATCTTGGACTGACTGGAGACTATAACATTTGTTTTCTTTTAGTCTCATGGACATAATTGAACTTAGGCACTAAGAATAAAAAAAGAGCAGCTTATTAGCCACTAAGCTACCTGGCTGCCTCCATTGCATTTTTAAACCATTGCGCTATTCTGCATTTGTGGTTAAACAGCAAATGGCTTTCAGAAAGGCTGCCCTCCCCCTCACCCCAAGAGATTGCACAGGATGATTTAGAGAGAAAATTCAGACCTCTAACATGAGTTTCATTTTATCTTTTTAATTTCATAGGCATTCACTTCTTACCCAGGCAGCTGGCTTGCAAGATGAATTTCCTAAGGATGAAATGGAAGAAGCAGAGTGTAGAGAGTATGCAGGTAATGCACATGCCAGCAGCTTGTGAGAACTGATAAGTTGCTGAACATTTACATACTTTTTGTTTCTGAAGTTTTATATCAAACTGCTTGTTTGACATGATGAACATTTATTTTCTCACGTAGTAGCCACCACAGCAATGCTAGACCGCAGTTTGTGTTAAGAAGACAAAACCATAACATACCTGTAATACAGTTTGAAAATAGAAATTGATGTTTAGATTGCTGAATGCAATTACTCATCTAGAGCTAGCCTGGAATATGGTTAATGAGATTGGCCATCTTTTATGAAGATATGATTCATATCTTAATCAGTTCTTTACTGATCCATGTCATCATAACTTCATTATAGCTTGTCCCTGAGAGGACACTCTTGAACTCCCCGCTGGCTTTCACCTGAGGCATACATGCACTTCACAGTTATTTAGCTCACAGAGATACAGTGGAGTTAAATTATAACTAAATCCATAGCAAGAGCAGATGAAGCTACACGAAGCTCAGACAAAACTGAAAATATTGGTAAGCAGTACTGAATTTTGGGCTGAATTTCCATCTATTCTGGTAGGAGTGTCCAGGGTAAAGGATTTAGCATTAGGCAAGAAGGACTCTATGACCATGCTTATGTGTTCAGGGTGGTTTGTATGGATTCCTTAGCATCACAGGTTTTATGTACTCACTTTGTATGAGTAGAAGAAAGAGGAAAAAAGGACAAAATTAAATTGAAGAGATAAGTTCCAAATATTGAAGCCATATATTTACAAATATATAAATAAGTCTGTTGAAGTTGTGATCACTTCCTGCCATAGGTGGGCCTTTCTGGAAACATCAGGCACCTACACACCTGTTGACTAAGACTTCTAAATTAGATACATGTTTGAAAAGCTCAGCTCTACTACGACTTCACTAGACCTTTACAGTAGTTACTGGGAGCAGGTTTTGTTCCAGTAAACTGGGGTCAAGTCACTGTCCCAGACAATTTGGCAGTCCCTGTCCAGAATTGTCTATCATCTTGAGAAAACTGCAAATGGGAGCTCTTCAAGGGAAATTATAAGTTATGTTTCAGGGGCTTGTATATATGTAAATGTAGATATATATATATATATATATACATTGATATAGGAAAGATTTTTACTTGGTTTTGCTACCTTTACTATTTTTTTAACTATTCATGGCTATGTAGGATTTCAATTGAACTGATAAAAGCTAGTATTTTCCCTTGCCCCAATCCCACAGACCCATTACTTCTAATTTCCAATGGATTTCAGTCCCTGATCTTGACCAGAATTGTGAACAGAAATAAACACAGGAAAAGGAGTGAGCAAAATCAACATTTGGCTTGGACTGCAAATTAAAAATCTTACCAAGCTGTTCATAATATCACCCTGGCCAAGTCACATTAAAGATTGAAGGCAGTGCTCATACTGAATACTAATTCTGATCTTAAAGCTTAACAATTACATACACATCATTGTTCATCTCTTCAAATAGCGAAAGCAGATGGAAAGGAAAGCCTCAGGAGTGCCACAGTCCCCTGTCAGGAAAATAAGACCTTTACAAAGGCTCAGTCTGGAACAGAGAATGAAAAGCCTCAAGACAGTGATGAGGAGCTGCAGGAAAAGTCTTTCACTCCAACTCTTGACAGCCTGTTGTATGAAGATGAAAAAGATTTCCAGGTATGAATTAAAGTAATGGAGTCTTTCACTGACACAAACATATTTCAGTGTGGAGCATGAACTACTTCCAGGAGCGTTCTATTCCCAGTGGTATAACAGCAGAAAAAACTCCAATGTCTTTTACCTAAAATACAATACAGATTCTTAATCACAGGCATCTGGTGCTATTTGAGATGGTGAAGACACTCCCTGTCCTTCAGATACTGGGCCAAAAAAGCATAGGTTCTGTCATACAGGCCAGCCTCACATCTACGTTGTAGGTGCCATAGGGCATTTCTGATAGTACAAGACACATTGTTTTGGCAGTCGGATGGCATCCCAGGAATCAGCTGTGTGAGAGTCAGATTCCCCCTAGAAAGCATTCTGAATGTCACCAAGTGAGTTTTCTCTGGTACTGCACAGATTCTTGTCTGCTTGGATGCTGGTCTTTTTAGAACTTTTGTTGCATAGTAGCATTAAAGGATAACAAGTCATTTATTCTTTCCTTTCCTTAATGCAAAGCCAGGATGAAGGTGTTCCTGGATGAAAAACACAGGGGTTGAGAAAATGAAAAGATACAAGTTATAAGTAAATTGGCAGGCTTTGTGGTTCCCAAAAGAGGTGGTGGCACCTGCTTCAAGATCCTCAATCCTAGGTTGCCGAAAGATGTTTCCTAGGTGCCTTATATACAATGCCCTTGGGTTACAAAAACTTTAATACATTTGTAAATATTTCAGAATATTTCAGAAAATATATCATCATTTTCTACTGCAAATTAAAGATTATATAGATGTGGTGCAGCCTGCAGGGCCTGCTGTGTAAAGATACTTCTGCATGTTCCTTTACTCTTGAATATTCTATTCAAACTTAGTAATGAGTTTAAAAAAAAAACAAACAAAACACAACAAGAACAAAAAATAAAACACCAGCAACTCTTTCTCTAAAAATTTGGCATTAGTTTGATTAATACCCTGCAACTTGTCTTCAGAGAAATCATCCTTTTGCCTTGACTAACTTAGGAAATGCCTCTGTCGTGAAGAGTCATTACAGTGAAAAGCTGAACATTTAGTAGAAAAATCTGGCCAGGTGTTTGTTTCCTTGCAGTTGTTGGCTTGGTAGAGGAATACTAGCTTTATTCCTTTCTTCCTGCTGTTAGCCCTGCAGGGCCCACCCCACTGAGGGCCATAGATGCTGTACTTGCTTGTACTTCCTAACAATGATGGTACAATTGCAGACAGTGGAGTTGCATTGGCAACTATTATGAAAGCATTTATTAAATAAAGTTGCATTGTAGGGTTCCTGCTTCCTTCTCCCTGGCCTTGGCTCTATGGTCTTGTCCCTGCCCTTAGGGAACTTGCAGTGCACATAGGCCTTTTCTGTAGTTGTTTCACTCACTAACCCAGCTGAAAAGCTTGCCTTTTTTTTCCCCTTCTCCTCCTGAATTAATTTTCTGTTGGGTTAGTCAATCAAATTGACTCAGAGGTTTAGAGACAACCAGAGCCAGCACAGACGTGGTGGAAGCACATGGCTGGACTTGGACCTCTCTCTTATGGCAGTAGCGAGCTGTTGGATTACTTTAATTCTCTTCACAGAACTGAACGTGGGAGGAGAATTTGGTTTGCAGAGAAAGTGTTACTAGTAAAAACACACAGGAAAAGAAGAGGGCAGGAGGGCAACAGCCTCCCAAGATGAGATGACTTGTAAACCAAGCCCATTAACATTGACGTTACCAAATATAGCAACCCCAGAACAGCATCTTTATAGTTGCTTTTAAAAGGAAACTGCTGGGTTTTTTTTGAGCAGCCACTTTTCAATGTGCAGAATACTATTTCTTCTTAAGGAATACTTAAACCAGGATCCTCTGGAGACAAGGCTGTTGTGTGTGATTGGAAGAGCCATGCCTATTCATGAAGAACTAGAAGAAATGCCAAGCAGGAGCAACATAGAAGATTGTGATGTTACAGGTAAATCGGAAAGACACATCACAGCTCAGATGATCAAGGCCTTATCTAAGGGAAAGACTGCTTAAAAATAGAGAAGCTGTGCTGTTAACACAGAAGTGTAACATTCACAGTTCATTAAATATTTGTTCTGTTCTTCATGGAGTGTGTAGCATTGGGCTTTGTGGAAATGATTTTTGAGTGCCCAAATCACAGATACGTCTGTGTGCAGATGCTTGACTGAAAGGTTGCTCTCCTTGTCACTGTGAGAACTCTTGTGCACTTTTTGTGCTTCTCAATCCAAGTGGTTGCACATTTATCTAATAATGGTTGCTAGTTAATATTTAGCTTATGCAGGCTGCCATAAAACGTTGAGCTGTTACAAAATACTTAGCAGAATCTAATTTATCCAAGCATGGTTTAACTACTGCTAGAAATTGAATGTTTGAATGCTTTTTTATCTGTCTCCCTAAATCCCTACTTAATACATTGAAATAATCAAAAATTAATTGAAAAAAAACAACAACAAACCAAACCAACAAAACCAGAGCATGAAAATCATCAGTCTTAAATATTAGTTTTGTTAGAATTGGCCAAATATGTTGTGTAAGCCTATATCTTTGGTTTGGGGCTAGTCCATGTGAACATGTATCTTAGTGCATTGTTTGAGTGGGGTTTATTTCCACTCCTGTTGCACATCCTGGACACTCAGTTGGGTGTACACAATGCAGTGACTTCCCACAGGCACAAGCAGGCTTCTGACTTATTCATTTCCTGTTTACTTGTGAAAGCATTGAACAATCTGACTTAATCCCTCAACAGGTTAATCAGCTGTTTGGAATAAAGCTTTGTAAAAATGCAAACCTTTTAAACAATTTGTATCTATGCAGTATCTCAGCTTATCCTCTACTTTGATGCAAACATTTTTCATTCCTCAAGTGAGCTCAGCCATTCCTGCCCAGCAGTGTCTCCTTGAGTTGCAGGTGAGTCGAACTGATCTCAAGGCTCCACTGACTGCAGCTCCTCAGAAACCAGGCTCATGAGCAGACATGGAAAGGTCAGAGCCTTAATCTCAGACTGAATCTCACTTGTGTTGCTATGTAGTAAACAGTTAAATGAGTTTGGACGTGTCCCTGGTGTAACCTGTCTGAGCTACTGCAAAGGCTGAGGTCACTCCTTGTGCTTCAGTGTCCAGAGAAGGGGGCATCTGTGCTTGGGAGGTGGTAATGTTTTCAGCACAACAGAAGCCTCCTCTTGGCTGTTCTGGCTTTGAGTGAGGTGCAAGCCCCATGGAATGGTTTACTTGAAAGAGAGATTAGTTCTGCTCAGTGATTAGTTTAGCTTTTTTGTTCAGCTGCAGAATTAGAATATGGCTTATACTGAACAGCTTTTCAGTTAAAGAAAGGCCTCTCCTTCCTCCCCGAAGGGCATTTACATTTCCTAGTGATGTAAATGTAGAGCCCACCTCTAAGCTTCTCTCTGCTTATGGCCATAAAGCTTAGCACCATGTGTAGGACATATGGACAGACAACATAAACTTGTACCTTGGGAAAAAGAAACTCTTGAAGTCACTTGTTTAGCCTTTTGCCATAAATGCTTGTGTGGGTGAGTGGGAGTTAAAAGGAAATCTGAAATGTGCTCATTAGGGTACAAGCCGCAGGCAGCCAGAAGCAACAGCCTGGAGCAAAACACATTTAGTGAAGTGGCCCAAATCCCCTTGATTTCTATAGGATTAGAGTTAAGGACTGTGTGAGACTTTTATATGGGGAAAGCTAGGTCTTCAAGAAAGAAGGCATCTGGATTTGATAAATTTGTTACTGGCAAAATCTCTCAGAAAATGAGCAACACGTAAAACAGAGCTTGATCAGGACTCACTTTCTGGCAGCATAGCCAATGCTTTCAACTACTACTACTTAAAAAATGGGAGTGAGGGTTCACTACTCGAGTTAGGACAAAATTTAAAAGGAGTCACCCTTAATTTCCCAACATTATGAAATACCTTTTCTTTAGTGTGTTTCTGCTGCACAAGACAACTATAAGACAGTAGTTAGGCTGCAAGATGCAGAAAAGTGGCCATGTATTGTGTGCCATGTATTTAACTGGCACACAACTTAAGAAACTTGCGTTTTCAACTGGAAAAAAACCCTCGCAAGTGTTCACTGGAAATTCAAAGTTGAAGAAATATGTGCATCACCCAATTTACATGTGAGTGGTAATAAAAGTCATTTTAAGAGGAACTGAGAAAAATCAATCCACCAAGTGCCTAAAAATCACCATGGCACGAAGTGGTGTGTTACTGCTAGTCTGTACTCACTCAAGTGATGAAAGAAGCTGCTTACCTCAGCACACTGCTGGTTTGAACCCTCTCTGAACAACTTCTCTGTAGAGTCAAGCAGCTGGATTATACTGCTTTACAGTCTGGCTGTGCAAGTCTGATCTCTGCCTGGCCTGAGCTGTGGTGAATGTAGATTACTTACCTTTTGGTCTGGTTTTTGAGCAGTTTGCAGCCTCCACAGCAGCTAGATTATATAACAAAGCAACCTTTCCCAAGGTTCAGACTTGCACATTTTGGGAATAGAGAGTAGGAGGCTTGTTCTGCAGCATTTGTTCTTCTTTGGCTGCTGAGAGAGGTTATTAAACACTCTGCTTCTATGGGCTGAAAGGATTTTGCCAGAAAATGGTCAAGGCAGAAGCTAATGGACTGAAAAGTTATGCTATAGTGACAAGAAAGGAACAAAGAATCTAATGGTATTAGCGTCTTAGGCCACTGACGTTTTGCAGCTGATGTTCCTCTGAAGAAGTCTTTCCCTTGGATTATGAGTCTACTGTAGAAGTAAGGATGTTTCTTTGTAACACTACACTTCAGAGCTCATATTCTACAGACCACCAAAAACACTATATTGTTTTAGGACATGACATGGTAACAAGATGCCAACAACCGTTCCCCTACGCAGCCCATTGAACATCTCCATTGAGCCATGGAAAACTCATGAGAGGTGACATGGTGCTGGATCTTTTCCTCACTTATGGTGATTGAAGTGCAGCAAGAGGCTAAAATTGTATCAAATAATGCTTTTCTAGAAAAACAATACTTGGGCAATTACTGTAACTGGTTCAGCAGTTACCACCATGAACAAAGTGGAAGTCCATGCTATGAAAACAAACCTGAGACCTCAGCCCTCCTCGAATCCTGCAGCTGCTGAATATCCAGAGCAATCAGCTTGCATCCAACGTGCTTTCAGTACCACTGGAGCTCACACAACAGCAATTTTAAGGAAGTTGTCTCTTTGTTCCAAGGCTTTTTGATCTTTGCCTCAGGAAATTTCATCTGCAGAGAAGCAAGAAAAGCAATAGGAAATGTGTTTTACTCGTCACAGACTCATTTGTTATCTGGGGCAAGTCATCTCCCACAAGTAAAAGGGATATAGTATTTACTCAACCTTCAGGTACAAGAGGGTGCCAAGTGGGTAGCAGCAATGCTGCACCTCCAGGGGAACTTGCTCAGGGTTCTCTCCTCCTCACTCATTCCCCTGATGTAGCCAGGACATAGTGTACTGATCAGCTAAGTCTTGAACATAGAAAACATTAGTAACTCACAGATTTTTCTGGTTTGGCAAATTCAGCAGAAGATGTCAAGACTTTTTTCTGCTCTCTCCACTGCTGTATGAGCAAGCTGCAAAGGTCAATTCAGAAGACAGATAACAGGTCAAGGAAAAAGCTCTTACATAGGTTACATATCCTCCCATTAATGTTGCTTTTTCTTCTGTATTCAACACATTTCATTGCTATCCCTCACATTATCTTGTCAATCTTCTGCTCCCATCAGCATTTCCTATCTTTCCCAGTGTTTTTTGCACCTAACTCTCATTTTTCTGCCACAATCTTTATCTCAATTATGCATGGCCTTCAAGTTACAATTCATTTAGAGCACCACAAAATGTATGGCAGGCTGTGAAAACAGGCACTTACTGTCTAATAAAAGATGCAGGGTTTCACCCTGTCCCTTCTTCTTACTGAAGGGCTGTTTGCCAGACAGCAGGGTCTGTGACTTATTCCAGTAGCTGGTTGAATGGACCATCTGATGTCATGTAAAGTCATGCAGAGTTCTTAAGCATTTCCTGAGGTACTGTCACTGTCAACTGACTGCACAGAACAGTTCAGTGACTTAGGAACAAAGAATAAAAGCAGCTAAAGGATTTAATTGGTCTTCAGGTGAAGAGTCTACATTTGGGCTTTTAGAAAACACATGATGTTACTAGCTGTTCAGGCTCTTGTTCTGCCAGAAGGAATTGCCTCAAGGTACATTCAGTTTTAACTGTATAATTCTCTTATTAAAAAGAAATGAAAAACATTGTAATGATTCTGACACACTAGTTTCCTTCACAAAGCTCTAAAGGGCGCCACATCCCTCTAACAGCACCACATGCTCTGCTGCTTGCTAAGAGCAGGAAGCTCTCCTGGACAGAGTTTGCGCTCAGATTTAATAGCCTTTGATCTCAGTTTTGAAGAGAACCAGGTTTCCACAACTTTCCATTACTGAAAATGGTAATTCAAAAGAAGTATGTCTATCAGCTATGATTTTAAAATTAAGCTTCAACTGATATCGCAGTGATACAGAAAGCAAACATACTAATTAGGAACAAAATAAATGGGAAAATAATCCTTAGGAAAACTCTCAAGCCAGTTTCTCTCTGAAAAGTAAACCAAACCCAAGATTTATTAGCAAGGCCTTCAACAAGAAAGCTCTACCAGAACAGCAGCTGTGTTACAGGACACAGAGCAGCTGAGTGAGCAGTAAGAGACAGCAAATGAATTTGTCATTCCTGCAGAAGAGGGGATTTGGGTTGTTTGGAGATTTTGGCACCTACATGATTAGCAACCTCATGTTCACAGCCCCACAAAGGGGGTCCAAGGAATCAAAAAGATCTAAGAAAGCAAATCTATCCTCTGTCAACAGCCTCAAAACAGAGACTGAAACCACTGTGCAGAGAGAATCACAGACCTAGACAGATGACAAGGTTAGTGTCTGCTGTTACCATAACTCCACACACAGGGCTATGGAGGAGGAAAAGTAAGGTCTACCTTCACCTCTCACACAAGCTCCGGCCTGTGCTTCAGAATGATTTGTACCATGGTAGTTACCAATTTAGCTACTAGGACACAAATTTGCACCTATTTTCCAGCTGACCCCTGATTCAGACAATTCACATTTTTGATACTCTGAGTGCAAGCAAAAACTAAAAAGAATGTGCTCTGGTGCTACAGTCCCATGGTTGTAGGAAGGTAAAGATCGAAATAAACTATACCTAAATAAATAACTATAACTATACCTAAAATACTAAAATAACTATACCTAAATAATAAACTAAACCTAAATAACCTATACCTTTAAGATCATTAAGTCAAATATCCCAGCAACACAACTGTTAAAAGCTTCTCCTGCATTGCAACTTCTGCTAGAAGATTAGGGAAGCTACCTAAATAATTTGGGGGGGGGCATATTTATTCTTCTTGCTCAGTTATAAACAGTACAAGTTTATTACCATGAATATGTTTAAGAACTAGATTGTTAAATGTCAGATTAAATAATAAATCCAGCTTTGAATGAGACAACTCATTATAGTGGAACTAAGGCTATCTCTACTACAGCACCACCAGGAACATGTTGTACAGGTCACATTCATAGAATCATGGTGCTGCACATCCTGGAATATAATATGCACATATGAAATATATTTGGTATTTTATTAAGTAAACAAAGCAATTATCAGTGCACATTATAAGCAGCAAAAAGAAAAGAAGCACCTCAGACTTTCATACTGTAACAAAAGTTCTGTGGAAGCTGCATTTTATTTGAAAATCCACCCATTGTTGCTAACATACATTTTAATATTTTAAACAAAAATAGAATCTGCAGAGACAATGCAGCAAGTATGCTTAACTCATGTACAGAATTGCTTTCATATCATTGACTATCCTTCTGAAGGCCCCACTTCACCCAAAAGTTGTGATGTATTTATTTACAGAAAGCACCGATCAACAGTGCTACTTTAATTCTTTGTTAACTAAATACCCACTAGACATATGTAAGGGAGCTACTGCCCCTTCATGACTTTTTTCTTTTTCAAAGGTACATGAAGATAACCATGGCACTAGCCAAATGAAAAGGCTTTCTCCCAACACACAACACCTCTTTTTTTTTTATTTTTACAGAAAAGAAGGAAAGTCTTAAAGTGAAAGCAATTCCTCACATTCAGTTTGGAAAGGCCTTATAATGTCAAATGTAGAAATAATGACATGCCAAGCACAAAGCAATAAAGTTCCTTCCCAACGCACTAATGCTGAATTAAAAATGTAGTGCTTCTTCTAGTCAGTTAACTGTTCCCTTGCAAAATCCTAGGCACAGAATTGACTATAAGGATTAATGCATTTTACAGCTCTTCCCTAATTCCCATATATACTGAGAATTCATTAGATTCAGACCTTTAAAATATTTAGTGCTCTGTATGTCAGCTGAAAAGCATTCTGAATCAGATTCATTCTTTGTAGATAAAAATCAGACATACTGTATACATCCATACTCATTTTCATAAGGAGGATTTTTGATACAATATTAATGTTAAATTGATAATCATAAATAAATACAAACAATAATACATAAGGAGTGTCTACTGCAAACTGAATATATCATTTTTTAAAAAAGTTAATTTCCATTACTGCTGTGCCTATGCTTGTGAGGACTGAAGAAAAGGTAACTGCAGAATTAAGAGTTAGGATTTGACCCTCCCCTGCCCAAAGTCTTGTTTCGCGTTACGGTAAAGGACACATCTCCACTCCAGACAGTATTTCCAAACACCAATTTTCAGAGTAAAGGCTTCTCTTTGTATGTTGCCAATTACAGATATTATTAGAAGCTCAAAGTATTGATTTGTTAGTCACCAGGACAGTAAAAAAAAAAAAAAAAAGAAGAGATCTCAGTCTTAATTCATGGCAAAATTCTTGGCTTTGTATTGTAAATTGATGTTTTCTTACGGAGTTGTCTCAGGTTCCTTCATTGGGCTTCATGATTTCACTGCATCATTTAATGGAAGAGGAGTGTTTGAGCAACTGAAGTTGATTTTCTCCTGGAAGTGGGGAGGTCTACTGGTGAGCACATCTTTTTGGAAACATTCCTTTCTCTTTCATCTAACAGTTACATAAACTGAATCTGAAAAGATTAAAAACCCTCATGTTAGCATCCAACAGAAGAACTTCCCTATAACCCTGTGTTTTCTTCAAACATTTCCATTTGCAAATGCCCAAGCTACCCCAAGACCTTAAGTTTTGAACAAAAATAAAAACTGTAGAAAACTCCGAGCCAGAAAACAAACAAAAGCCATCAGGATGTTTTTTCCAACACCACCAGCCTTTGGAACATCTCTCTGCATTAAGCTGGCTTGACCAACTATAAAAAAAACCTACTTATCCATGCAATATTGTCACCAGTGGCAGGATAACACACATCAATATCATTATAAAGAAAACTCAAGATCATTTTTCATGAGGAAGTGCACAAAGAAAAGTGGACACTGTACAGCAAAACCTACTCTCTTTGCACTAAGCATTCTTGAATTTCTGCATGTTTACTCATTTCAGTATCCGATTCCTACCTACTCCTGATTGATAAAAAGAACAGAACTCCTCCAGTGCCAAAATTTAAGCCTTGCATGCATGAAACAAATATCTCCTTCTGCATAAAGCCCTTGGCCAAGCAACCTAGTGCAGTGCACAAGCAGACTGCCAGCAGCAGTCAGGTGCTTGCTGCTAGTAATGAAATCTAAACATTCCTGATGAAACAGTAAGTATCAGGTAGTACCAGTTCCTTCTCCCTGACTGCAGCAAGTACCATGACTGTTGGGTCTCGCAGTTCAGAAAGAAGCTATCACACTTTATTTCCAATGGACTTGATCAGGCCTTTCCTTTAAACTGCTGCAGTTAAGTACACTGAGTTTCCAAGTCACTTCCACAATGCTTCCAACTCAACATGACTTGTTTTTATTTTCTTCAGGAACAGTTCTAGTCACGTTAATGAAACCTGAATTAGAATTTTGTTTTATATCACCAAAACCAGCATCTCCCCAGAACAATGGACAATACCTAAGTTGTTCTACAAGAAATCCTGGAGAGAGAGCTCTGCAAAGGGATCCTTTCCTGAGGCTCTGTGAGGACTCTGACTGGAAGGGCTGGATGCTGCAGACAGCTAGTAGGAAAGACGACAGAGAAAGGAAAAGAAAAAAAGGTCTCAGAATGACAGAATATGAAAGCTGAACGTGTAATGAGAGGACAAAGGGAGGTTAAGAGGCAAACCTGGCAGAAATCAACTATTAAAACAA
This sequence comes from Bucco capensis, assembly GCA_013396975.1. Taxonomy (NCBI): domain Eukaryota; kingdom Metazoa; phylum Chordata; class Aves; order Piciformes; family Bucconidae; genus Bucco; species Bucco capensis. The sequence goes on from VWZO01015516.1 coordinate 965,881, forward strand.
GGTGTCAGGTGGAAAACAGAAAGGCCTCTTCAATGGCCGGCGTAATGCAGAAACAAGCTGGACATAACCCTCCAGACTGCCATTGCCTTGCACTTTCACAGTGGCTTTCTTCAGAACAAGATACAAACCATTAAGCTCATTCCTGTGAAACAGGTTAGCACTCTCCCCACTTTACTGGCAAAACTATGTACTCGCTGGGGGTCTGGCCAGAGCATGGCAGCTTTCCAGATGCCTTTCTCCAGAAAAAACAGCTCTCAGCATCTTTTCCTCTCAAAATAGGAGAGGAAAAAAAATAAGAGGAGATAATATAATTACCAATTTGGGGCCTAAAAGAAGAAAATGGGATATATTCTGAGGGTAGAAAAAAAGAAATGGATGAGTTTGTCAACTGTAGCTACTTTAGGTGAGAACTGAAGATGGAGCCTGATAGTCTATACTATCTATACTAACAAAAGTCACATCCTAGAGCTATGTATTTAAAGCACCACACTACAAATTCAGCCATATAAAGCACATTATTTACAAGTAGGTCATATTGGCATTCCAGCTGCTGCTGCTGGAAGGGCCCAATAATCCACAGGCTGTAATTGCAGGACTATCTGCTATTTGTTCATTTATTTTTTTTTAGCCCCTTTCCTTCCTTCTTAGTGCCTTTCCAGTTACAAATAGTGCTTTATTAAATTCTGTTTGCCCTCCTGCCTCATAGAGCTTGAAAGGTTTTTGCAGTTACAAATTCAACAGCCAATTTTCTCCATTTCAGGTTCCATCACTTCGACACTAATCATCAGTGCACACTTGCACTTCATACCCATTACAAAAAGCATCTTATGATGACATATTTGGAAATACTGAATGCCTGTCAACCTAGGCATGACAGGGAACATGCTTATGGGAACTTCTTGTGCAGGTGTCCAGAGTGTAAATATTGCCACTGCAAATTGACATTTTTCACATTAATGTCTATCTCAGTGTGGGAAGGAGTTCCTTCAGGATCAGTACTCTCTAACTGGAGCGGAATCTCTATCCCCACTCCCAAATGGGCACTCGGATGCAGTCCCCATAAACAGATTATGGAAGAGTCATGAGACAGAATAGGAAATGCTTGAGAAGCAGTTTCAGGATGTCAGAAGTTCCCCTTCTAAACTTGGTTCCTCCCTTTGGAAAGCCATAGCTCACATTCACCACTCTCCAGGATTTGCACCAGACTGATGATAAAGTCCAACAGTCACAACTTCAGCAAGGCATGCTTGCTGTGATAAATTTCATGAGACATTCCTCCTCTTCATGGTCAAAACGGCTTGAAGTCACATATTAAGAGTTCTGTTAAATTAAATTGAGTTGGCAAATCTCCAACTGATATCAAGTCCAATGTAATGTGCCAGTTTGAAAGCAGTGTGGAAGACTGGTAGAGCTCTGTCATTTGTGCAACATCAGCAGGTAACCAGAAACAGATGAAATTTTAGGAAGCCTGTTCAGAGTAAGTACTTGACAGTGCTACTTCCTAGATGCCACAGCCAAATTCAGACAAGATAGTACCTTGTAGTAAATACACGTTTTAACAAGATTCCTTTAATTAAAAAGGCCTAAAAAAAATATGTGGAAAGTACAGTTAGACAGTTTCCTACGTTGCATCTATCCAAAATACTGCTTATAAATATATCTGAAAACCAGAACCTACCATAGCAGTTTCTAAGGAGAAACATTCAAAACACCAGCACTGGCTGTCAGTTTCCCTAGAGCTAATACATCTAGAACTGTGGATTTAGCCTCCTAACTGTCCAGGCTTGGGTGATCTAAGTGCAACATGACTGTGCTAGATCAGACCCAAAGCTTACTCATCTCCAACAACAGTTGTCACCTCTTGCTGCTTCAAAGAAACTCCCTGGAGTCACAGAAACACAGAACAGCCCATTCATAAGTGAGTGTTGTGCTGATTCCCATCATTGGCTAAATACTGGTTTCTCATGAAACAAGTTGGTCAAGATATTTTAGCATGTATTTTAGAATTACAGGTGCTCCTTTTGGCACATTAAAGTCTACTTTCTGGCATAAATCTGTCCTGAACTTCATACCCTGTTCTTTCAGTTGAAAGGAAAAAAACACCCTACCCATCACACACAAAAAGATTACCCAACACAACCAAAATCAGCAAACAAACCCACAATCCCACCCTCCTCAAACCAACTTACTCATCTGCATGTTTACCTATTCTTCATCACCACCAGGGAATCGATCACAGCTCCCCAGCTGCTGTGAGCGGGGTCACTTAATAACTAGATCAGGTTGCTCAGAGCCCCGTCCAACCTGGGATCAGGCACCTACTTGTCTTCTCTGGGCAACTTGAGTCATTGTTTTTCCACCCTCATTGTAAAAAAAACCCTCTTCCTTAGATCTAGTCTAAATCTCCCCTCTTTCAGTTTAAAACCAGCACTCCTTGTCCTGTGGCAACAGGCCTTGCTAATAAGGCTGTCTCCATCTTTCCTGTAGGGCCCCTTTAAGTACTGAAAGGTTGCAATAAGGTCTCCCCAGAGCCTTCTCTTCTCCAGCCTGAACAACCCCAACTCTCTCAGTCTTTCTTCATAGCAGAGGTGTTAAAACCCTCTGATCATTTTCGTAATCTTCCTCTGGACTCACTCCAACAGCTTCATGTTCTTCTCGTGCTGAGGGCCCTAGAGCTGCACACAGCAGGTGGGATCTCACTTAGGGCACAGTAGAGGAATAGACTTCCTTACCTGCTGGCCATTCTTGATGCCGCTCAGGATTCATTTGCCCTTCTGGGATGCGACCATTATGATACATGCTGTCATATAAGCATGCAGCTTACACTGACAACTCTGTGCCTTTATAATCTAATTTATCTAAGTTTAACAAGTCAAAGAACAGTGCCATGTATATTTAGGAAAAAGCTGTAATAGCACAATCTCTAAGCCACTCTTAGAGATAAAGCAGCAGAGAACATGAACTTTGGGAAAGAAGTCTGTCTTCAGCAAATACCACAGACAATTAACTATTCTTACCCTTTCACTAATGTGTTGAGGATGATCTCAGACACATTCCTAGAAAAACAATGCCTTAAAACACTATCCTCTTTGCTTTTCTAAAACAAACCTGATGCTGCCAACCTGGATATAAGGAGCTAGGAAGCAATCCTTACAAGAATTACTGGGCTTGTGCAATACATCTGTCCAAAGCAAGAAAATATTACAACACTTCAAGGAAACTGACCCAGCTCTAATTTGTTCCTAGCACCAATGATTTTGAATATACACACCTGTGCTCCCGGTACAGGGCCAAAAGGGTTTGGTGGTCTCATGACTGGCTGACTGTATATTAAAGTTGGCTGTGTCATTACTGGCATTCCTCCCATCTGTGATGGCTGAAAAAAATCCAGACAACATCAAATCACACAAACCATTAACTCATTGCAAGTATTTAAGGAAAGAAAGGAAAACAGCAAACAGATGAGAAGTCTTGGTCATATTCGATATGCGCAATCATGAAAGAAAAGATCTTTCGACAATATTCTGCAAATAATGTTTACTAGAAAGGAACATTACAGCCTTTTCAAGGAATGCTATCTCAATAGCAACTGAGCCCATTTAATCTCATGCTGCAAAGATGTCAGGCACTAAAATGCTTGTTAAGCATAAGCATTTGTGCTGGTCATTTTGCTCCCAAAACATGTCTGAAAGCACATCCGTGTCTCCCTTCAAAAGCACAGGAACAGTTTTACAGTTGTCAGTGCAGAGCTGAGAGAGTTCTAGAAAATTTGAAAACTGAGAACTGTATGTACAATTCAATCAAAGTCTGAAGTGCTACTGACACTCTGGCTGAGCCAAATTAAGAGTTTAACATATGTTAATGGTCTTAGAAGTCAGGTTTTATTTATTTTACCAAGGCACACGTCTCTGGCACTGCTTTTGGCACTCCCCTCAGGTTTGGGTTGATGCCCAGCAGCAGTTCTGCTGAAGCAATCCCCATTCCAAGCAGCTTTTCCCTGACTAATCCTGGTACTCCTCCTGTCATGCCAACCAGCTGTTTGGGCAATCGCATCGTGAACCCGTTCAATAAACTGACCCTGATGAAAACACTCTGCAAAAAAAGTTAAAAATAACTGCTGGCACAACGAAGCAGCCAAGGAATGCTAAAGGTACTAATGAAATTGCCTGTCCCAACATGCCCTCACACCTCAAGCCTGCTACTGGTCTGCCACTTAGAAACAGCTCTGCTCAGAACTGTGGTACCTACTCCAGCTTTTAGGAAAAATTAAACACAAGGGTTGTAAAATGTAAGAGTCCTGAGTAAAGTTTGACAGTTTTCAGGATGTGTTATAAAGCCTACTGGTCACTCTGTAATGGTCCATTCACCCAGACACTGCCAGCTTTTGAACTAGTCAAAACTTCTCAGGGTAACAGAGCTCCTGTTAATTCCAGTTTCCATTTCACACCGGCATTTAAACTCCAGGATGAAAGCTGCTTTACAAGACGTGGAAGATTTTCTATACACTGAACATGTACCTTCCAGCTGCTGACTCAAAACAACTAAGAAAATGCTTCCGGTACCATCAGTGCCAAGATGTGTAGATCAAGTCTGAATCAACACTAAATGTACTTTAACCACAATGACTTTGCATAGAACTTACTACAAAACTTTATGGATGGGTGATGGGGAACATGACACTTTCCCAAAAGACCCTCAAGAACACAGTTAGCCACTTTTGCAGTTCATTTCCTGAGGGTACGCGTATTATAAAACATTAATTTCATTATATGATGAAACATGTAGGGTTCCACTCACCATCCCATAGCCCATCATTCCTGTTGGCGTTGTGGCAGGATATGCCATGACAGGTGGTGCCTGGTGTGAAAAAGAGAGGTGAACTAAGAGATCAGGCGCACATTGGTAAGACATCGCTTTCTAAGGGTTGACTGCAGCACTTAGCTTATTTATGAATATAGCAAAGACTGAACAGGTTTTACAGTCTTGTGTGTATCCAAATTATTTCAGATGGAATACAACACCTCAGCTGAAGTTTCTAGGTGATCTTGGCAAATGTGTAATTATGTATTTGCCTTCAATGTATTAGGATTCTAGTTGACTAAACTAAACTGCAAGCTACCATTCTCTCAGAATCCTGTTTGAAGAACACAGTGTGAGAAAGGAATTTGATAGAACATATTCAGGAAGCAGAAGCATTTTTTTCATCTCATGAAGTGCATACTTACATTTCAATATCAGAAGTAACACTGCACAAGGACTCTTAAGAGAGAATTTTTAAGACTGAGAGATCAAACTACCATTGCTTCTGCTGACATTCCAGAAATTCTTGTTTCTTTAGCCAGGATGTACACACTATAGGGATTCTCCTACTATGCTTCAATTACAAATTAAACTCATGTTAGAGTATCTAACTTGCATTTCCACTTATTCACTTAGTACAGTGAATTTGAACATGTTAAGTCCTCTTAGTACTTTGCAGATATGCTAATATTACCTTAACCTGAGTTAGCTTTTAGGAATTTACAGTAAGATTGCTATGAACAGACAAAACCTGGGGTGAAGCTATGTTTTGTAAACAACTTGGGAACATATGCCCAGAAAAACAGCTGATAACTCTTAGAAAGAAAAATATATTAAAGAGTTCTTCATATCCTACCCAAATTCTCTTAGTTTCATTATCCACTTTCTAAATTAGTATTAGCTCTTACAACAAAAAAACCCACTTTTTTTCAGACTATAAATTGGTGCTTATAAATATTCAAAGAAATTGCTGTACATTCACTCCACCTCCTGTTGATCACCCTCTCCTTTAAGAAAAAGTCTATTTTTCATGCTACTGCTGCGGGCATTACTCCTCATGACAAGACAAAGACAATATGCATTCCTTAGTACACAGAGATTATTGATATAGAAATGAGGGAAGTGACAAAATAATATTTTTGATTAAAGTAGATAAATTGTAACATCAAGAACAGGACATCAGCAAAGCTGCTTCTGAATTCAATTCTAAGGTATCAGCTGTCTTTTCATAGATAGTAGCCAGTGCCCCTGGCATTTCAACTGCCATCAGAACGGATTTCTAGACTGTGTACTATCCATATATTTCACACAGCTGGCAAAGCTATCCTAAAAATTACTTACTTTTGCTTGAGTATCCATACCTACACACAAACAAGCATGCTAACTAAATTTATTTTTGAGTGCTCAAATATGGACCTACCATCCTTTAGTTAGTTACCCTGCAATAAAAACAGAATACAGGGAAAGACCAATATCACTGCTGACAAATAAAAAAATCCTTTGAAATTAAAGACTGCATTCCTCAGACAGCAAGCACAGGTCATTGCTTGCCCTTTGTCAACTGTCAGCATGGATTTTCTTTTTTATATGAGCATTAATGACATATTGGTCTCTCCCTACTAAGGAAAAAAAATAAAAATAAATCAAGTTCTACCGTAAATGGGGATAAAGTGCCAAGTGTAACAGAAGCCCGTGAGGTTTCATGCAGTTATTCAAACACAAACATTTTTATCTCCATTCAAAATTCACCAAGTGCATTGAAGGCAGCACAGACACACACCCCAGCTCTCTGGCAGCAAATGGTACAGTTTAAAGCAAGGAAAAAAATAATCTTGGTATTTCCCATGCCATCATTCGAGTCAAGAGCCTGCAGACCACCTATGAAGTTCATGTATGCTAGAAAAAGCTCAATTTTGGGCACACCAAAGATTTTCAAATGAGAAATGTGTAAATAGCAAGAAGGTTATGAGATTCTGCAGTAGCAGTGGTTAATATCAGCATGCCAGTCGATTGCAAAAGGCTGTGGGTTGGTTCACTTACGTATTGTGGAAAATGCATGCCATTCTGTATTTCCCAGGGAGAACAATTACATAATGCAATAACACTGGATTAGAAGCAAATACTTACACAATGGAATATACACAGATAGCATTTTAGTTCACAAATACATTAAATGTTTACCCCAACACATTCTTGTAATTCAAGTCATTTACTGAGACAACATACACCCATGATACTGTCATCTTTATTAGGTTTGGAATTGTTTTGCATAGTCCATTTATTTGGTATATGCCTTTTCTCCAAGGATAAGAAAGCCTTATTTTCAAAAGCATATTTATTTAGCAAGCAGCAGCAACTCCACAATAAATAGACCAGCAGAGGAAGACAATTCCCCCCCCAGATTATCTGCCTTTCAAGATTTTTATGTTAATAGAACAGTTTCACAGGAAGAGAAGCGTCTCAATAGTATCTCTAGGTAATAAGAGCTGTTAAATGTAATGACTTATCACAAGATGATGTATATTCAAGACATGAGTTATTAAACAGATTGAAGCACACAAGTAAACTCAAACCACCAGTCATTAAAGCAGGTGAGTAAAGTTTTCTTCAATATCTACACATCATCCATACAGTCCACAAACACTTCTCCCTACAGAGATGTAGTGAGTTAATGAAGGACACCCATGAAGGGAGAGGTGGTGGATCCAGAGACAAGCCCTTGTCCAAATCCACAATGTTGTGTTATTACACTGTGGATTCAACCTCCCTCACTCAGTTACAGCATCAGATGCAAGAAATCCTTGGGGGTGGTTTGTTGTCTGTTCTATTCATATATAGTTCTCTAAGTACTGGTGAAAGGGTGAGTAGGATTCACATGCAGAAATATTCTGCTGGCATTGTGAAAACTACTCATGTAAACTCTTAACCTCTTTTTTAACCCCTGTGTAATTAAGAATCCTCTCTCTACATGCTGCCCCCAAGTCCTTGCCAACACTACCTGATACAGACACTATGCAGTTATTAAAACCAACAAGCATTAAAAACAATTGCACGCATCATGGCAGGAAAGCAGTAGTTACATACATTAAGGAAGCTATAGCCCACATCAGTACACAGATACCCCTACAATGATCAAGAGGGTAAATCTCACAGCCCCTTCTCACCCTGAGAGCAAGCTGAGCTGTAATGTTATACATACTTGATGTATTAGTGCATCTGAAGAACTCACTTTTCACACTTTTCTAGACTGCACAGTACCCGCTTCCCCTCTCCCACCCCGAATTCAGTGTTGTATGTCAGCTGAGTTAAACAAAAAGGTTGCCATCTTGCTAGGAGATAGGGTTGTTAAACACTACCAAAGTTAGTAAACCACAACTATTTACCAGAACTAAACTAAAAACTATTTACTAGGATACTGGAACTACTTACTAAGTTGTTTGCACAAAATAGTTACCAGAACCACACAGCTAAAAAAAAAAACAAACCCAAGCTGTACACATATCAAACTGACCCCTTCTTCAGTTTTCTACTACCTATAGATCACTTTCAAATTTCTCCCTACATATCTAAGTTGCAGGGAACTCTATTTGAAAATATCTGCTTACCAACGTTGGAGCACTCCATGCAGTTGTAGGTGCAATCTTGGGTTGCCAGTTGGAACCACCTGTTAGTTTCTTTTCACCTGGCTGGGTCCAATTTACATCACTTCAAATAAATTTTTCAAAGAATTGTTAGAAAGCATTGGATTTTCTTACAGAACTCCCTCAAGTAAACACTGTTTCCTCTTGGAAGCATAGCTTGTTTTGTTAGTGAAGAAGATAATTTAGCAAAGAGGTTGATCAAAGGTCTCCTGACAGCTTGTTTTGGATAGGAAAAGTAAGGTAAGGTGTTCAACATGAGCCAGCTCAGCTTTATCTAATCTCAGTTGGGTTCCTCAGTTAGGTAAGTCAGTCTAGCTCACTTTCCATAGGTCAAGATAATTTAGTTAGGAGCAACTGTATAGATTTATGAACTATTTCAGAGTTGGCACAGATGGTCTCAGTAAGCCTTAGATTGCTAATCAAATTCCGACCTTGATGCTACAGCAGATGTTCACTGTCCTGGAGTACTCCCTACTTCAAAATTCACTTGTCTAAAGGTCAACCACAAGTTGGAGGCTGTAGTTTCACAATTTTTAACACAGCTCTGCACACACTCAGATCACACACTATATGTAAGGTGTTCTAAGACTATCTACAACAAAGAAACATTTTGATGAGCTCATTCCTAAAATATATAAAAAGCCTGAAAGGAATCAGAGACAGGAGGATATCTTTCCTGCTGTTACCACTGTCACTACAACTCACTCTGTCACCTTCCAACAGCTCTCAACAATTCATTACAGCTTGCACTTTCTCATGCAATTTGAAACGTGCTCTGAAGCTTAATATTACATTGTTATGTCCAGGTTTGAACCTGTAGTTTCATAAAAATTTACTATCAAGAAAATAAAAGCGCTCAACTTATGATTAAGCATACTCACTTTTTAGTAGTTCCATTGCCAATGCCCAAATCTGTCACAAAGTTAAAAAAAAAACAAAACTATTGAAATTGTATTCATTTAAAAAGAATTAAGTAAGTATTCATATGTTAGTGGTTCAATACTTACTGCCTACAAGATTGGCTAAAGATGAATCCAGATCATCTGACACTAATTTGTTAGGTGGTACTTTGGCAACTGGAAGACTCTGGTTTTGAGAGGCCACTGTTGGTTTTAGGAGACCACCTAGTTCATCAAAGCCTTGGAATGATAAACAAAAAGAAGTGATTTGAATCACAGGCCTCCCATGAATACAATGACATGCAGTTAAAGAGATGGTAAGTTCAACACAAGGGCTAAAATACAAATTTCAACCTAGTGACACTACACCATACAAGAATAAAACTTCTTATGCCTCTTGATATAGGAGATATTTACTGTAGGAAGGAGATTTCACTTTAATGGTTTAAACTATGCAATATCAGTTATACATAGAACAGATTAACAATGACTGCAAAGCAATCAAAAGGTCAAACAAAACAAAGAATAAATATCTAGATATTTCAATCTTATAAAAACACATGCATTTGCTTTCTGCAGATCACTGGTTTGCCCAAAAAGAATCCAATGTCAAAAGCCCAATGTCAAGACCAGAAAGCATTTACTTTACAGATACTCAATAGAACAGAAAGAACTGTGATTTCAATCCAAATTAACTGTGTAATATTGATAATTTATGTAACAACCTTAACATTGAAAGAGCAACATTTAGGCAAAGAAGTGCCAAGAATGTGTTGCACATATATATAAAATTAAGATGAAACTTTATCTCTTCCAACTACTCTACAAATACAGACTTAATTTCAGTTGACAGCATATAAAAATGAAGGCTGTTCACTGTGGGAAGCTTTACTGGACAAAACATTTAAGTGAAGGAAATCAATGTAAACATTCCAGCAGGGTGCACATAGACTATGATAAGTTAAAAAAACTGGATGAAGAATGCTGCTGTTGACCTTCTAAAGTCAGCTTATTTTTCTTCAGCTGGAACACTGTCAGAGCAGCATGAGTAAATAGAGATTAAGAGATTTTTACCTCAAGAATAGAAAAGTTGAAAGGATATAAGTAATATATTTTAGTAAGTGTCTTACCCCCAGAATCTAGAACAACATTAGAAGATTTGTTTCCAAACACAGACTCAAAGTCAACATTAAGGCCAGCTGATGGCTGTGGTTGAGCAACAGGAGATGGGGTGAACCCTGTGGGCAAAAAGTAGTAAATTTAATGTTTTTATAAAACATTTCCCATGAATCCACCTTCTTTACGCAAGGCAAACCAAAATACATACATACATTGTTTAAGTACTGCAGAAAGACTAGGAATACCTCAAAGGTACAGATTATACCCTGACACCAAGCAGCATGTAAGAGAAAGAGCTGGAAGCAGTTTATTTAAAGTTTATTTGGAGTGGGTCCTCCAAAGAAAGGTTTTGTCTCAACAACTGGACAGAGAGGCCAAAAAAGACACTACTCCTCCCTCGAGTTGCTGAGATCTCTGGATTAACTACTCACATGTTCCTTATTATTTCCTCAATTTTATTCTAAGTATTTGGTAAAGGAATCACCATACTTCTCCACGAAAAGAAGCTGGCTAGGTACTTGAATATGTTTCAAGATTACCTGCCTGCAGATTATTCCCTCCATGTTTTATATTTAGTTGAGCAGTTCCATTTGAGATTTTGATTACCTGTTCTTTCCTACTTGTTTTAAAGGAACATATTCTCATAACTCAAAAGCATCCACCTCTAAGAATTTAAAACAATGTACTTTGCATTAAATACAAATCAAAGAAAACAGCATACAGCGAAACATGGGGAGCAGTAATGTGGGAAAAGATAGGGAGCAAGTAAACAAGAAAACAAAATGAGTATCTTTATAACTAGTATACCATCAAAGTTGTAACAAGCCATTTCAGAGACTCTGAACTGTGGATAGGAATTCCTTTGATGGGATGTCCTGCAACTCTTAAAACCGTGCCTGTACCAACAGAAAACTTGACTTAAAACAGCTCATATTTTACTTTAGAAAGTAGCCTGACCTGAAACAAATAGAGTTTCTTGCTCTCACATTTTGGGAAGTTTCAGCTGTATGAAGCTAACGAGATGAGATGAGCCAGAAGAAAAACAATACTTGGGACTCCTTTGAATCAGTCTCCGGAAAAAGATTAAACCCTACTCCCAGTATCAACCACCAGTGCAGGGCACTGCTGTCTAACATGGATGTTTTGAAAGGTGCAAAAGTCAGTATTTTTAATGGAGTTCCTTCAAGGGAATAAACTATCAAGGCAACAGAAACTAATCATCCTGCTTTTTTTGATATGGACCAAAGGGAACAGACTCACATGTAACATTTAACCTTTGATTAAATGACTAGCTAATTTTATTCAAAGATACTAAACCAAAAAGTGACTTTGTGGTGCTTTCAAGAACTTTTCCATGAACCATTTACTGAAGGTATTCCTAAGCCTTGCATAGCAGCATGTTGTCAGTCCCTGCTTACCTAGCTTACATAGTTTATCATCTGTCACAATCCAGAGCCCATCTAGCAACTGTCAGGATGGTATTCCAGAACCAGCATTAGTACTGGGCTACTCTACCAACACAGCTGCACTATTATGCAGTAACTTAACGCAGCAGATACCTATTTTTTAGATACTGTTGCAAAGCTTTGTACTAGTTTAGTGCACTGTTTACGAGTAATATATAGAACATGCCATAAGCAGCAAGAACATCCAAATTGCTTTATTTTAAAAGCAGTGAGGTATAGTAGGATGAGAAGATACTTAGAACATGCAAGTCTTGTGTGGTATGCAGCAACATGTAAACTACAAGAGATCCCGAAATGGTGAGATACTCATTTCACGTTTAGACTACGTAAGCCTTAGTTTAGCACAAACCGAAAAAATACATACCATTTGTGACAACACACCTAGCACAAGCACATGAATAGAAATTGGAGCTGCTATAGCAATGCACTTCTGTAGCCCAAAACATGCCTACTAGTTCTAGGTAGATTCTAGGCACAACATACTGAAATCTTGTTTGTGATAAGGCTGTATCCCATTACCTACCTCCAAATAGACCAGCTACAGAAGAAGGCTCTTTGCGGAAATGAGAAGCATTAGGGTAAGCTTGAGGACCACAAAAAGAATCTGATAAGGCATATCACACGAGAGAAAGCCAGGAAAGGAGAAGAGGGAGAGTTACAGAAAGAGAACCAAGATATAATGTTTATTTGCTACTCAAAATTTAATTTCAGGTCGGTCTATAAATCCACATATACTCCAATAACATAGAACTAATGGAATGAAATCAAACATCAGACACACAGTAAGAAACAAGTATACATTATCTACAACATAGAAGGGGAAAGCACAGTTTCCAAGTTACAGCTATAGTAGATTAACACTTCTTTTTTTCCCAAGCAAATGCCATGTTTTACACCCTTGGCAGAAATGAGTGTAAATGCTTCCTGGCATTTTTCTTATACCTGAAGTATAAGGATACAGCCCAATAGTAGGTTCATATTTGGTTGCCACAAAGGGATTTAGTGCAGTAAATGGATTGTAATGATCTAAAGAACCAGAAAGAATTATTTTAAAATCACATTATCATAGCACCTTGTTTGTGCTGCTGCTAAAACTGCATTTACACTTCATATATTAATCTGTCAGGAGGTCACACTTTGGTTCTAGATTTATGTTTAGAGAATGAGATACTGGAAAGGAATGTAATGTATCAGTGCCATCCTTCTCCAGGGGCTGTCATAGGACAAATACTGCACAAACCAGTGAGGTCCACAAAACCCCACTTGGCTCCTTGTTCACAGCCCTGCACTGCCACAAGTTTCTGTGTGACTGCAGAACAAATTACACAGAGGAAATCCCTCTGACTGAATAATAACCCTACTAAAACTGCTGTATTTCCAGTGATCATTCTACATTCATATGAACCATACAGATTTCACTGGAAGCATAGGAAAGACTGACTGGAAGTACAGGCTAGATTATTATGCAGTAGTACTGGCTTCAAGTATTTGTATGCTACTGCCTCAGCCAACTAATCCTCCCTGGGAACTGGAGAGAGAAGTTCACAGCAAAAATTCCTGCGCTTGATCTTGGTTGCCTTCTCTCTAAGCTAGGAAACTACTTAGCTAAGGTGACAAAGTGCAGGTGGTACGAATATCTCTGAAGAGATTCTTTTGTTTTATCTCTGTTAATAATTATCAGAGATATCAAAGATCTCTTTAAGAGTCTGGTTTGTTCTGTGATCAATTCTAACGGGGTTCAACCTGCAAAAAAGCTCTGTTGGAACAGCATGATTGTCTTTAAACATAGCTTTGCTTAAGAACAGAACTCACATGTAATTAATTTTTAGTCTATGAAAGCTAACCGAATTACTAGCTGTAATCAAATTACTATATAGCTGCATCAACAGAAACCTGAGAAAGATTTCTAATATGACAACCATGCTGAATCACCTCCACAGGAAGATTTCACCAATTTTCAGAAGGTGAGTCATTAGTTTATTGCCTAATAGGTCAACAGTTTGAGTAGCCATGCACCAGAATGTGCATGGCTTTACTAGTTTTTTTTGTTAGTGCCAACAACTAGGGGGAAAAAAACCCCACTATCACAAAAATTAGTTTAAGCTCCTATATTTAAAAAGAACATTTCAATCTGTTTAATAAATTAGCAGTATTTTCTTTTCATTGTCAGGGACACGTAGCAATTTACCTTAAAATTCCTAAGCATAAGAGAGAGACTGTAAAACTGCACTCAAACAACTGCTTTAACTCTTACGTTCCTTTACATCAGGTAGACTCTCATCTAGATGGCCAAGCAAGGATTTTAAAATCATTTTCATGGCACAATTACTGAATCAAGTTCTAATAGCACAGAATCAGTCCCAAATGACCAGCTTTTAGTTCCTAAAAGGCCCTGTAAATATAGTTTAGAAATTGAAATAATGTTAAAAATTTTATAGTAAACAGGAAATTAGTTTAAAATGGTACTTTACCAACAAACATTTCATGTGTGGGTGTCCTACTGGTGAAAGCAGATACATCAGAAGACACAGACAGATGAGCAGCATCATTAGTTTTTGTAAGGAAAGGATTTAGGTTTGGAATGGCATCATCAACACTATCAACAGTAGCAGAAAAAGGATCTGTTCAGTTCCAGAGAGCAAGGGAAAGAAGAAAAGGGAGATGGATTTAGTTACATGCTTCTTTCTAGGTACAGAAGAGTAAGAGTTAAGAGTAGTCCAAGAAGTCTAGTTTTCTCCTGTCATCTCTAAACTTGGGATGACCTAGGTAGTTGTTTAATTTTCAAATTGTCCAGAATTATCTGTTCTCTGCTTAAGAAAAATACTACAGATAGTAGCTACATTTTTCTTTAATTAATATCATCTTGGTTCTATAAAGTGTGTTTCTTCCTGTAACTGAAAATTAGCATGCTATTCCTCTTTAAACACGATCACTTTTTGCTTAACTCAGTCACGTTCTGACACTTGTGACAAATGCTCTGGAGCAGAGTCTGCCTCTTAGGATAAGAGAACCCCAGGTGCTAAGTAAGCATTTGATGCAACACCATCTCGAGGGTAGCTTTAAAAATCCAAACAAAAAACAATGGAGCTGTACTACTTCAAACTGTTCACAGATTTTTGTTGTTACTTAGCATCATTAAATTTTCAAGAGCTATGAATACACCAAAGTAGCACAAAGGACAGAAAGCACTTTCCTTACTACCTGGGGCATCAGAAGCAACAAGCTTGTTGTGAATATGTCTTTAGCTGCAAGCAAGCAAAAACCTGCTCTGCTTTGAGGGACTCCTGCCAGCGAGTAACGATAAGAAAATGTTCCTTATGAAAAAACTGTTGGACTGTACTGAGGAATAAAGGAAACATGAATCCATGCAAGTCACTTGCCAATGCATATAGGAGAGTTTCCTGAGGACAGATACAATTGCCAAGCTAAAATACTCCTGTACTCCAGGATCCAACAGATATACAGGATGGGAAAGCCAGCTACAATACTTGGTGACAGAAGGAGCTGTGGTTTAGCTGTCTGGCTTCAAAGCACATGAATCCTCGATGGAAAACTCAAGAATCACTAGCAGGATCAGCAAGAGTTGCATCTAGCCCCATTTGTTTTATCACAGTGCCTAGAACTGCAACTTACTACAGAAAAGTCTGAATAACAGTACTTATAAGAGAGATTTCTTGAGTATCTCAGTTTCGGGGGTGGGGGCTTGGGTTGGTTTTTTTTTGTTTGCTTTTGTTTGTGGTGGTTTCCTCTCCCAGCCCTGGTTAGATTACAGGCTTATCTATAGCTTTTGTAAATATTACAGTGATGTGAGCAGCAGCTTCTAAGTGGCATTTTTTCCACCTGAATCTGACCTTCTGATTCTTAGCTATAAATCCCACACAGCTTGGTAACATGTAGATTTCAGTCACGTGCAAGCCCTAAAGAAAATGAAATTTTAAACCCATAACTGCATTGTTCTTTGCAGGCATAATACACACTTTGATCTCTTACAAGCTCAAGGCATCTAACTCAGCAAGACCTGACTTCTCTCCCAAATTTACTGCAAGAATGAGTACCTTAAAAAGTGTCTTTTCTAAATCTTTCAGTTAACAAACTGACAGTGTCAACCACTGAATAAAGGACAAGCTGAATAAGCTAATACAGTATTTGCAACACATAATGGCAATACAACACTTCGTATTGCCTTATGTACATTTTAGATAGTAATATTAACACCTAATGCACTTGTGGACATGCCAGTTGGCTAGTCACCTAGAACCAAGTCCTTGCTTTCAGGTACTGCTTAAAACTGCTGCCTGCTTTGAAGGCTATTCTAGAACTTGAAGAACAAACAGGTCAGATTATCCTTTAATCAGCTCCTGCTTGCTTTTTTCTGTTGCTGCTTCACTTTCTTCTGCTTCTATTAGTTCTTATTGCAATTGGGAAGAAAAAACCCTGAACAGATAAGTCCAACTAGTTATCTCCATACTGATACATTTGTTTTGCTTCTGAAGATTTAGGTACAAATTGATAGCTGGCAAATACACCAGACACAGCTGGCATGGTTTCCAAACAATTGCAATGAACAATTCAGATGGGAAAGCATGAAAGAAACTAGAAACAACAAAAAGTTTTTAACCATATTTGTTTGAAACCACTGTCCACTGGATTTATTTTACACATGCATTCAACAGGAAAATTACAACATACTACTTTGTTCCCAAATCCCAAGGTTGTACGTGGAGTTTCACATGTTTTGACTAGTAAGACAATGCAATATATCTCTAGATTATCAGAATTTTCTCAGAAATATAATTTGTTCTCAGACTCTTTGCTCACCCACATCATTCTAATTGTAGACTCTCCAAGTCTCAAAACTTGCTAATGCTAGTGACAAAGGCAACTGAAAATTACTATGGCTTGGGTCATTTATATCTTTGCGTATTCAGATTTTTTTTAGATGGCTGTCGCTCCAGACAGCAACATCTAAATGTTTCTAAAGTCCAATTTTATCCCTGAATACACATGGTATCTATTTGTGTCAACGGCATTACTCTGCACCTTCAGGCTATCATTAGGCATTAATGATTCAGGTGCATTTAAAAGAGTAAAACTGAATTTTGCAAACTTCTACCTTTAAGTTATCCAGCTAGAAGCATTTTACTTGAGAGAATAATGACAAAGGTTTTTCAGTGGCATCTCTTACAGTTTGAAACAAGTAAATTGAAAACATACAAAAGCCATTCTCTGGGAGTCTTCAACCCAGTTAGCTATAATTTTTGGAAGTGCAAGACAAAAGGCAGCAACCCAAATATATAATGTCTTTGTAACAATTTATCTTTTCATTGCATACTGAGCTGCCACATACAATTTTTAACAGTAACTGATTTTAGTCCATAGCAACTTGTAGCTGGTTTGATACTCTTCTCAAAATCACCATATATACACCAAATACAAACATCATGTCAGAAAATTACCTAAGGGAGGGATGTCGTGCAGTGGTTAGAGCACAGGACTGGAAATAGTTCAGGTTCCATTCTTGGCTCTGCCACTGACTTGCCGTATGACTTCAGACAAGTCAGTTAATTGCTCAGATTTCCCCATCTGTAAAATGTGGAAAGCACTTCTTATCTACCTCACCTATGTGAAGTGAGTGTTCATGTCTGTAAAGCTGAAGAGATTTATGGGTGATCCTTGAATTTTAGCCTAACGTTTTAGCAGACAATCCAAAATCTTCAGAGTTTAATTAAATTTTTAGAAGTATTTAGAAATGTGTCACTTACTAAGCAGATAAATCAATGACTGTAACTGAAGACTCTTACCAGGAATAACACAACATTGAACAAACACCGAGTTTCAGGCTCAGTTTCTAGGTTAATAAAGAAATGCTAGAATGAGATGTATTCTTCAAGAGGAAGATAATCTTCCCTTTTATCTCTCACCCATGAAAACAGCTAGGACAAGCTGAAACACATGATGATTTCCAGAAACCAAACAAGACAAGTCAAAACATTTGTCTCCATTTCCAAACTCTACGTCTATTACACTGAAATTTCTATGCATAAAACTCAATATGCTCCTCACTGCATCTTTCTCAAAAGATGCTCTGCTCAGCAAAACTAAAGGACAAGTAAACCGCTTTTATTGAAGCTACCATATATTAGTATTGCCTCTGTCACGCAAAATTGTGTGTCATTTCCCTACAAATGTCAGAAGGTACACAAAATGCAAAGTACACAGCAAAAAGTAAATAGGAAAGCAGAATACATACACTGCTTATTATGAAGATATACAGATAACTGGAAAGATGTTTAGAAAAGCTAGAGCTCATAAACAGAAATAGCAAAGTGAAATTTCAGAACAGGATTATTCCAATGCCTACAAGACTTTCTGAAGCAGCAAATCCCAATTTCTCAGATCATAAAAGAGAACATCTTTGCAAGCATCTGATTGATTAAAAATAAATAATCTGGAAACAGCCATATAGCTGTAGAAAAGTAGAAGTGAAATGTCTTTAGAAGAGATACTTAACTCTCCACCAGTTTAACTAACAGTGCAAGCAGGCTACATGTCACCTGGTTGAGATAGATCTGTCTAAGGAAGACATGGATGATGAACAGCCCATAACAAAGAAACAAACGCTCAAAGCAGCTCACTGCTCCTATGACAACATCAACCACAAGGAAAAAAAGAAAGGTTATGGTCACAGGTGACTCCCTTCTGAGAGAAACAGAGGGGCCAATATGTAGGCCAGACCCTCCTCATAGTGAAGTTTGCTGTCTCCCTGGAGCCAGGGTTAGGGATGTTACAAGTAAACTGCCCAGCCTGGTGCAATCCTCAGACTACTATCCACTACTGATCTTCCATGTGGGAGGAGAGGAAGTAACAACCAGTAGTCCTAGAGCAATAAAAAGAGACTTCAGGACCTTGGGACGAGTGGCGAAAGATTCTGGGGCACAAGTTATCTTTTCCTCTATTCTTCCGGTCACAGGCAATGATGTAGGAAAGAACAACAGCATCCAGTCCATTAACACATGGC
>VWZO01015516.1:992786-1021185 GCA_013396975.1 Bucco capensis
GGGAGGGGTGTAATTTTACAATCTGGCAGTAAAATATCTGCTCTATTCCAGTGGCCACATATCAGGCAAGAATCTTATATTCTCTGCCAGACTGATGCCTCTTGTTATAACGTGGTCTACAATGAGGTGCAACTGATTACAGAAAACCAGTGCTAGAAGGGAAGAGGGTCCAACTGTCCTTGAAATAGTGATTTCAAGGCCTGTTTCTATATTAAGCTTCTCTCAAAACATGAGTGAAAGCAACTGCATGCTAGCTCTTCTTACTGAAGCAAAAGAAATAGACAGGGGCTTCAGAATGGAAGCATGATGGTCCGTTACTGACTAATTCTGGCTTCTGCTTTCCTTTTTGCAAGCACCAGATGGTAACAGCAGTCCTAGCTTGATCCCATCATGGAATACAACCAAACCAAATGAAAAGATACTTTCAACAAGTAATCAAGTAAAAGTGAAAGGGTCTGAAAACTGAATTTTAATTCCCCTTAAAACACAAGACATGCTCTAGAAACGTATGCCAACGAATCATTAAAGTTTGAACAGTCAAGCAATCACAGATACTGTGACTGCAAATCTGTAACTGGTCATAACTTGTTCCACTTAAAGAAGCAAAAAGTTGACGTATTTTCTTGAAGAAAAAACAAACATCGAAGTCATGATGTGGGTTTGCCACACAGTTCAATGAGAGAAAAAATCCAAACCAACCAACAAAAAAACCCAACCGCAACAACAAAGCAGTGCAAGAAAATAATTAAGTGAAGAAAATTCTGAATGGCCTTTGCTTTCAGAAATTTACCCCTCCCTGTATACAATGCCAGGCACAGTCTGGAAATCACTTGGGGTCTTCTGTGGCCCCTGGNGCGAAGCCTAGCCACGACGACAACGTATACAATGCTATGAAAAGCAATTAGACAAAAAAACCCTTGGAAATAGCAGTAATATCCAGATTTTTACAGTAAGATTATTTCAATTTCTCAACGAAAAGCATCTCTTTGTGATTGTTTACTGAGCTCCCCTCCCAGAAGTTTAGCATGGCAGAAAACAGTTATATTTACCCAAGAGGTTAATAATCCCTTCGTTATATGCCGCAAACAGTCTAATGGCATCTTTGAAGAGAAGCATGAAGGCAGCATTAATTACACCATTTGTAAGTTCATTGCTATTGACCTAGGAAGATCAGAAAAAAGTTAATTTATCTGAATTGATCTTTCATAGGACAACTTCTAGCTGAACTCCAATACTCTATCCCAAGGCATGCTTTCCAAACATCTCACTGGCTATCAGTGGAAGAGCAGCACAGCAAATCAAAGGATCTCTCACCAGAGAATTAAATCAACATTTTGGCAGACTTTTCTGTTAATGTTAATGTTGACTAATGTAAGGAGAAGACAGAGAGCAGAAATAAATTAACAAACAATTCTTATGTGACATACACAATAAACAACACTAATTTAGCACAAAGGATTCTCTCCAGTAAGCAAAATATTTGTTTTTTTCTGATTTCTTGTGGGTATACCAATGAACAGAACGATTTGGGCTTTTTAAGTTGTACAGGTAACACGGAACCAAGTTGAAGACTTTTAATCTTGACCTGTTTTACAAGCTTGTGCAGGTTTGTACAACCAAGTCAATGGTACGTTAGACATGCACGTGGTGCTAAACTTACATTGAAGTCAAGAAGTGCATCCATTTGATTTTGTATAATTGGTACAGTTTTTAGGAGTTTTTCCGTGTTCATTGTTCTCATTACCCCATCAGCCCTGTTGTGTAAAGCAAAAGAACATTTTCACCTGAATTTAAGGAAATGTGTAGTGAGAAACGTAACAGAAAAGAGGTCATCAGGGAAAACATATCATTGCCATTCAAAGTAGGCATTTTGGTGTCAAAGAATGCTATCCAGCCAATAGTACTGTATATAAAAGCAACAAATTTTATTTGGCCAAAATATGAATCCAAAATGAATTTTTATTCAGAGGAAATGAAGCTGGTAGTGCTCAGAAATATAGCAGAGCTATGACACATCAGGTAACCAAAGGAAAGTTCTAGAAGTAATTTCTGAAGCAAGTTTTTACCTATGCTTTCTCCAATCACCTGATTTTGTGTCAGTTTGTATGATTTTCTTTTGAACTAAAAGCAGTAACAAAGAATAAACAAATGCGGCAATACGTTTTCCAATCTTTTTGAGAAATATTACAGAGACTTTTAATGGCCAACTACCACTATTTGGTTGCTTATTAATTGCCCAGATTAAACCAACTAAGATAAAAAATACACAAGAAAACCAAAAACTAAGGAAGAGGTCAGATCACCTCAGTGACAAGAAAACAACTGCTTTCTGCAAGACAAATCAGACAGTCTTGTAGTTCATCAGCATGCACACGACAAAGAGCAAATCTCACAGCACATCTGCACAGAACAGGCCGTGGCTGTTCTCCAGGCTGGAAGGCAATGGGGAGCACACTGCTTCTAGCTTTCTAATCATGCTGTGTACTCCCTCCTAACAGCAATCAGCAACTGCAACAAACCTAATGTGGCCAAGTCCCTGAGAAAATCTGAACCAATACTCTATCTTTCAAGTGTATCTGCAATCACCCGACCACATACACACCCTATACGTGGAAAAGACTGTTTTGTGTTGTTGCCTGCTCTGTAAAGGCAGAAACAACAAAAGGAGCCCAAGCCTTCCCCTTACCATCACATTTCAGATCAAATGTATTGTTGCAGTATTAGCCAGAAGGTAAAAGGGATCTGAACAATGTTCTCAGGCCAATTTCAAATGCCTTTATAACACTAATGCAAGATATCATTGGGCAGTTCACTGCTGCAGTTAATTCATCTAACAGTTCAAAGTTGAGATTTTTGTAGGTTAAGAATTAAGGTTTTAGCAGCAAGACAAATTGTCACATGCCCAAATATAAGTAAAATTACATTTTTAAACTTTAAAAAGTACTTCACACAGAGAAGATGGAGAGATTTTCAGTCATGACCACCACATGCTCTCCAGCCTTCTTGATGGAAGAGATCCCCAGATTAATTCCATCATTCACTCTAACATGCAACTGACCCCCCTACTGGTGCTCTGCACTTTGTTATTTCACAAGCAAACAAGTACCTAGTCTCAAACAACTGACTTCTCTTAAAGGCGCTCACTTTCCATGGAAAGTTAATTCCTGTAGACAAACTCAGAAGAGCATCTACTACGATATCCTGTTAAAAGCATGAATTCCATTCCCTTTACAAAGGTAGTAAACTTCATTCAGGTGTTCTGACAAAGAAGTAGGATTACAACACCTGAAGTAAAATATTTTTGCAACGTACATAACTGGGCAGTTAAGCCTTTGTGTGCCACGGGAGATACTCGGTTGAGAAAAGTAGACATTGTTAACTGTACTAAGCTGGAGCTGACACTGGTACTTTTTCTACTTGAATTATAGGACATAAGAAAAAACTTTAAGACAAGTAAACCAAAGTACAGTCCTTACCCTCTTTTTACTTTTGTGAAGTCAAAAGCCACTTGTCTATAGGAAACTGCCTTTTCATTCAGATATCTACTATACCGTCTGATAAATGTTGACATGTCATAACCTAAAAAACAAGTTTCAGAAGCTTATTACTTACCTAGTCAAGAACTTGACTCTAAATAAACTGTAAAATATTAACAAAAGACAGCTTCATTATATTTTTGCCTAATTTTGTATAGAAAATCTGTTATGAAGAACCACGTATGTCATCATCTTCATCATGTAATCAAACAGACAATACTGTAAATAAAAAACTGAACTATGTAGGACTTTACACCGCTTCCTAAGGAAATTACTTCCAAAAGAAAAAACTCTTTTAATCCAAGTTCTCTGTGATATAAATTGCTACCAAAAAAATTACACGATGCATTCACAAAGATGTTCACATCAACTCCACAACACATTCATTTACATCTGAATTGGAAAACAAACAAACAAAATCGCATTCATGCTAACATTAAGACAGATGTTTTCCTATGTTAAGGAAAATTTTCCTTTGTTAAGACAGTGGTGATAAAAACATTTTTGTAACTGTCAGTCTAGGAATATAGACCAAAACAAAAATCTGTTCATAATCTATACTGAGACCATGGAAGCTAAGACTCAATAAAATTAGGCAATTTTGTAGACCCTTGGTTATTGCTGAGGTTTCCATGCCCAGGCAACCACCGTGTGTGCCTGTTTTAGTATACTTAAAGCAAAAACTAGAAGCAGTTATACTAAAAAAAGCAATACAGAAAGAAAGAAACCACCACAGGAGAACAAAAGATGACAGCTATGTCTATGATGCCTATGATCAGAACTGCACTGAACTGCATAGTATTAATTTAGAACAGTATTTCAGTGGAAAAACTTGAACCAGAAAGAAATCTGCCCAAAGAATTAGTCTCAAAGATGAGTGGACTGGTCTTCCAACAACTTCACAATAAGTTGGGGGGTTTTTTTAAGACAGTTCTTGTCTCACTGACCTGCTGTATCCCATGTACATATGATGCATTTTTTGAAATTTAACTTACTAATCAAAATACACTTCTCCAAATGCAGAAATCTCTTCAGAAACAAGAGGAATACAAAGTCAGATCTGTTTAGCAAAGAAAGTTAGAAGCATTTACAAGTAAGCCTTTCCTAAAAGATACAACAAATTCCTCTAGCAGACAGCTTCTGCCATGTCACAACAGTGTTTTAAATTAAGAAATGCAGTCTGGGGTAAAACAGACAGAAAAATTACTTCTTAAATGACATGGTCCATTTGAGTGACCAAGATGTATTTACTGTCCCCCAGCACACAACTCACTTTTAATGAAAAAAGATGCCTTACCTTGCAATCCACTTTTGTCTAGGAAATTGCTCAAATTAAACAATGTGTTTCTAGATGCCAGATACTGGATAAAACGCTAGATGAAAAAAAATTTGAATACTTTTACTATATTACCAATAAGCTGGAACTAAAGTTAACAGCTTATGAAATTCAGCTGTTATGCTTTAATACTGATTTCAAATCCAGAAACTACTACAAAAACCCAGCTAAATTCTCAAACGAAACTACTTATTTTTAATGTAAAAAATCTATGAACAAAGCAAAGTCAGATGCTGCATGAAGGCATCTGACTGAAAGACTTCTTTTAAGACAGTATATGGAATTGGAAACTTCTGAAATAACATCCCCAAAGATGGTCTCATTTTAGATGTTCACAATTGTTTCATTAACGCCAATATACAGTTTTGATAACAGCTGATTTCATTTTACCAATTAGCGAAGGCATCTTTGCTCAGCATACAATTTTAATAGTACTTAGCTTAAATATGAAAACAAAGCAATATAAAGGTTAGTTTGGTTATAAATCAAATGTTAAATAAAAGAATCCATATAAAACATTAACTCAGTATAATACTTGTTACATATCATTCATTAGTTATATACTCTGAATTACATTTCACAAAAATGAATGATGCTATTTTCATCTTGTAAAGACATTTCAGATCACTGGCATCATATCTTATTTAGCAGGGAAAATAATATTGTCTTATGAACCACTATATGGAAAGCTGCTATAAAAAAACCAATCAGTCACTTGTAATAACATTATGACAGGAAAACATAGTTCGGATTAGTGTAACATATACAGCTGGATTATTTTCATCAGCATAAATACACAGGTTACACAGGAAAAAATTACTGGAGAAGGGTAAAATCACTCAGCACTTAGCTATAAATGAATTAAGCAAAAGCTGGAGCACCAAATGCTTTCAGGTATTTTTTTGCAAAAGGATTTACAGATTCTCTATAAACTTCAAGACATTTTCTTAAGCACCAGTTTCCATGTTCATTGTTCACGTGCTATTTGTTGCTGTGAAAAGTTTCATCTTGAACAGCAATCTTTCCGCTCATTATTTCTATAACACATTTGGCAAGCAAAATTTATGTAGCAATTTTAGTCTTAAAATGGAAACTATTTCAGACAGTGGTCCCTTGAAATACCTGTAACTACTATGAAGTGTACTGGTATCAGTTTAAAATTTATGACTTAAAATGCAAGTACAGCAAAAGTACATATAATCTTTTGGAAATTGATAATTATCGCAGTGATAACACTTAAAGTCAACTTGAGAAGTTTGCCCTCTTGTGGTTCACTAAGCTTCAAACTACAGACTTTCACCAAGACCAGAAACACTGCAGCTGACCAGCAAGAGAAACCAGTTTTTGTATGTACTTTCAAAAAAAATTAAAACTCCTTCACAACACAGCCAGTCAGCCAGAAGAAGCAGTTATATTGCCTCTAAGAACTGTGGATGGAACATAAAATGAAAAGTTTTGGTCCTTTCTACAAAACCCTACTTGTAATTTTCTAAAGCTATCCTTCTTTATTCCAAAATTCTTTCTACAAAACCCTACTTGTAATTTTCTAAAGCTATCCTTCTTTATTCCAAAATTCTTACATTTTGCATTATAGTCACTGCAGCAAAAAGGAATGTTTACAAACACTTTCTAAGAAAGCCTTAGAAGTATAGTTTTGGGGATTTTAAATGTTGAAAATTCAAGCTGCTGCTGCTATTCTTGGCTTGATACTTTGAAAAATAATGCCCCATAAGAATTGAAGTTGTGGAACAAAATAAACTTATTCTTTTTTGTGTAAATTGGGGGTTTGTTTGTTTAATTGTTCTACAGTATTTGGTATTTTTTAGATGTTCACTCAAAGCCAATTCACAGAAACACATTTGGCTTCACTGCAAAAGGTTAGAGGGTGATGATGGAGTTCACTTTAGAATCAAGTTATTTGTGAGAAAAGACCATGTGCATTAGCTAGAACATGAACCTAAAAAGGCTTCCATTTTCAGCTTTCAGAATCCCATTCACATTTATTTCTGTTGGCCTTATTTTATTATAAGAATAATACCACAGCAAGAAGGTATCTCCATCTTTCACGACACTTACTTTTAATTCTTGAATTACAAACTTTAAAAGTAGAATCAAACTAAATAAACACACAATGAGACCTACGCTCACACAGAGATAAACACAAAAAGGTAAAAATGAAGATTTTCTTACAAAGATAATTAGTGGAAGCATTTAGCTGATATTATAGGAATGGAATGCTGTAACTGTTCTCAGACATAATTTTCTGGATTACCTCATTTCCATACACCATTAGATGATGGGTTGTGATGAGAGATTTGAAGACCACTACCCAGCTACTGTTGGTTGTTCTTTCAAACAAACTGTCTGCCAGTTGCGGGATGTTCACATTCATCTCATTTGTGCACTGGATTAAATCTGCAATACATAAGGTTTTGTTGTTATGAGTTCTGTGAAGGAAGATCAATAATACACAGAAAAAACTGCACTCATTTTATAATACTTTCTATGAAAATCGAGATTTCCAGCAAAATAATTTATTGAAAAGCACCATGACACTAGTCTACCAAACCTCATAATACAAACTCCACTCTGCTCACTGACACGACTCCAGGTCCTCAATTGCTTTTGCAGTTGCTTTTGAAGGTCCTAGAATGGAAGTACCCATCCATAATGGTTTACACTATCTAACAACTCCCAGTTTTCAAACATCTACAGCACTAAAGAGCAAAATAATTCCTTCATGTTACCATTTAGTAAGTTTTACTGGAAGATGTCTAGAATTAACTGTTACCTCAGATTTCTGGCTTCTTAATGGACCAGTAAACCCTTCTAGACATTGGTTCAATGTGAGTAATAAAATATTCAAATACTGCTTAGTCTTGATACAATGCAATCAATACCTTCAAAAGGGCAGAGGAAATGTTAGATGAAGAAAAAAAAAAAAGAGAACCTTTAGCTACAATGCCATGTAAAACACAGTGGGTTGATTAACTGTAAAGATGGTTAGGAGCGCAGGAAAACTCAAAGCTGGCTAGCTAAAACACCTGGACATCTAGGAGGCATGATCTAGTGACTCTTCACATAGTTTAAGAAAGTTTACCCTGTCTAGCTATCTAGATTTACTACTGTCACAACCGTATAACCATGAGGAGCCATACTTATTATACAACTAATATAACAACAACATGTACAATTCAGTAACTTATTTCCAAATCATACAATTACTAAGGTTGATAAAGACCTCCAAGATTGAGTCCAACCTTTAAATGCCAATTTAGTTTTTAACATTTAACCTGAATCTCTCAAAGACAGGACCCTCCCTCAGCCAGGGAAGAAGAAAAATGGCTACCACAAACTCAGAACTACAGCAGCTTTTTCAGTTCTGACCACATTTACAAGCATAAGTATTAAAGGAAGCAAGCAGGAAATGATTTCCACATTCAAAATGTAATGAGATTGAAAGATTAGCCATTCCTTTATCTACAAGTAAAACTGTAATGACTAAAGGCATTCATGACCTCATTTTTAAGTCATAGTTATCTATTATTGGATGATGATTTGGAGCTGTTAAGACAATGCTAGGATATTACTCAGCAAGAGACACGCTCTGAAATGGATCATTAAAACCAAGCCCTGAAGCTTCTTTATCTTCATGTCTTCCTACCTAAGTAGTAACACAAGTAGTTTTGTGCAAGGCTATTTGGCAGGAACGCACATTAAATACAAGGGTATACGTATCACAGGATGTCAAATCATACATTTTGGAGCAAGAGGGGCAAACACATATTACAAAGGGAGAACTTCTGTCCTTAAACGCAACATTTCCTACCTAGTCAGCAGTAATAAAGAGGTGCCACTTGAAAATCCACTGTCTAAAATTACAGAAAAAAATTATATCCATTCTAGATGATATTTTGTGCTAGAGGGAAAGTTTTCTAAAATGCCACTGGGTTTTCAAATCATGTTTTGGTAATCTGTTGCAGTGTGTAAAAGAAAATAGGCTGTGTAAGCCAGAAGAAAAATCATCGCTCACAGAACCGATGAGTGTTTATGTGAAAAGCCTAGGAATGAATGTGGGGGACGGAGGGGTGAGAGGGCAGGCACATTAGGAAGGAGAACTAGCCTTGAATTTGCAAGTGCAAACATGAGAAAGAGTTACTGTGATACCACTTACTACAAACTAGGTTTAGCAAAGCAAAGCTCCTTTCTCTACAAAGTACAGGTTGAACAACATAGATGCTGAATGATCTGCTATGTCCTGATACCCAACAGTTCCTACATAATATACTTTTCAGAAAAGTTACATCTATCTAAAAGCTTCTTTGAAAGTATTCACGAGAAATGCTAATTAGGTAAAGAAGTATTTGTACAGTTAAATCTGAATTAGATCAGCAGTTTTTGCACTAACCATCGCATAAGAAGCATTGTACAGAGACAGCAGAAGAGAAGAGAGTTCCCTGCATTCGCCCACGGCTGCACTGCCTGCTCAGGAAGGCTGTCACATACAGCGTTCTTGCTTATTTATCCCACTCTCACAGACATCTTCATTAAGGAAAGGGAACAAATATATAATTATTTTCATATCCTACACTTTACACAATTTGTCTCACACCCACCTATGAAAATACTAGCTATGTATTTTGAAATTTAAGTGCCCAAAGCAAAATATCTAAAGACATCCTAGGTATGGTATGAGCAATACGATGGGCTAGTATATAACCAAAGAGCAAGGTACTAAGTGGAATAGCTTTAACCTTAAAGAACAAATAGAAACATAACCAGAAGACAAAAGCATTAAGTGAGTAAGAAAGGATAACCCTTGGTGAAAGTGTGATGGCCGTTTCATTTTTGATCTTGTCACAAGAGAGGAAGATTGAATACTTACCCCCATCAATACTACAGAAAGTCACTCACTGACCCGCATTAATGCCCACAACATCACAGCTGATAAAGAAACCCTCCTGGGAAGTATAAGCCACCTTCCCATCTCTAAAACCTGCCAAAACTTCCATAGCATAAGACACAGCGTACATGTATTAAATAATAAACACTGATTGGTGTTTCAAAGAAGGCAGTAGTTAGCAACAAGAATCTTAAGATAACTTTGCAGCTGACTGGGAGAGTTGTATGAGGGAGGCTTACACAGCAATGATTGCACAGTCATTCACAGATGTAGCTGGAGACAGCCCAGAGAAAGGCCATCAAGACATCCAGGGCTTAGAGGATACTATCAACAAGAAGCAGCTGAAGGAGGAGAGTTTATTCCATCTGCAGAACAGAAGGCTAAAGGCAAGGAGCAGGAACATAAACACTGTCTTCACAGTCAGAAGTTTCTTAGAAGTTCACAGCAAAAGGCTGAGAGGCAGCAGATACGCTGCAAAAAGGGAAATTCTCATCGGATAAGGAAATTAAAAATCTTTGCAATTAGAGTGGTCAGGCACTAGAGATCCTAAGCAACGGGATCATTTATCTGCTTTTGTTTACAGATCTAAAGTTTGACATGATTTAAGCAGGGGATTGATTACAGGACCTTCTGATGTCCCTTCCAATCTAAAGTAATCTACAATTTTATGTACTGTCTACGGAAAGAAAATGAAAAGATGGATACAGGCAAAAAAAAACAGAGAAGCAATTTGAAACCCCAAAGAGTAGTCCAACAGGAATAAAATTCTAAAGATTTCAAAACATTAGACCTATTTAAGTGATTAATAAGACTTACGTTTTTAAGAACTATTTACCTACCTACACTAAATCATGCAGCAAATTTCATAGTTTTCTAGAAAACAGTTCTAGTTTGTTTTTAAATAGAAGAAACTAAGTCATATTTTTGTTACACCAGTTAATATTTTTATAGTTAAATGACCTTCACATAATTCAGTTCTGTTAGAGTTTATGGCTTTTTTCCAAAGCACAGATCTTGCAAGGAATCATAACAAAGGTCTCATCTACAGACATTTCAGTAATACTGAAGATCTGCAATTGCACCTGTACCAAAGGCATTGTATTGCCTAATGCTGCTGAAGTTAGCTAGTACAAAAAGTGCAGTAAAATACTGTATAATACACTAAGAAAAAGAATATATTTGCACTCTCAATCAAGGTATCTACAGTCTTTACAACTGTTCAGCCTGTGCTATAAGAAAGAATCAAATGATTCACTGCTTTACACAGTTGATTGTTACTAGGTGATGGTAGTATAAAGGGGAGAAGTCTATAGCAAGAATGAAGACTCATACCCAAGAAACAAGAAGTGATCCTTTAAACAAAGCAGCTACTACAAGGCTAAGATGTTCAACTACAGCATCTACTCCACGCTAGGCACGTAGATATGGATTATTCAATCTATGGTAAGCGATGACGAGTCTTGACCCACAGCATGCACAAAGCAGCCAGGCTAGATAGTAACACAAAGGCATCTACCACAAATTACACTACAGAATGTGTGTGCTTCCAGTACACGCCTATGGCCTAATGTCTTGTACAGGACTTCACACTGTACTAAGCAGCCTCCTAAGACAAAACTGAAAAACTAGTTTACTTCCCTACAAAAAGAGCAACCAGGTAAGCTGATGGCTTATTTCTTTCCGGAATCTTACCCATATAAATTTGCAGATAGATTATAGGAATTTGGCTTGAACATAGGATTCACCAACTCAGACTGTTATCATTTGCAGCAAGTAAACTGAACAGAAGCCTAAATTACGTACTTCATGTGGTGATTATTTCCAATGGTTTAGCTATACCTCTCATTTTGAACAGTGTTTCTATTCATAAGATTCAACTGAAAATAGTTACAGGAACCAGATCTTCCAGGCCAGAACGTGTGCCCCGCACCTCTAGTTAATCCAAAATAAGTCAAGTAACTGTGACAGATTCCCATCTTGCTAACTATTGCTTTTTCATCGATCATACCAAAGATGTTATCTAGAATGAGAGCGTAATTGGTTATATTCCCCAACATGCTGACAGTTTAGGTTTTTTATAATGCAAGGGACAGTAACCATCCAGCAAGCAGGCAACTGAAATATTGATCACCCAACATTAGTAGGCACACACAGTGCCAAGTGCTAAAAAGCCCCACCAAAATCATGAAGGGACAGTAAGGTAAATGACATCCCAGTTAGGTAATTCTTTCCTTACATATTCTCTCAGATACAGATGAAATACAGACTAAATCAACCCTTCATATAACAAGTTTTGGCTAAACACCAAAAAGCTTGAAAATGCTGAACTACATTACCCAGTAGAACACCTGCTTATTTTCTACATCTCATTAAATCTGAATTCCTGTTTGCTAAAGCAACTAAACATAAAACTATTCTGGTGCAAGACTTAGCATCTGAGCTTGTTCAGGCCAAACTGCAGTAATAAACACTTACATGGAAATTATTTGGGAATAATTTTTCTAGACTACATACTGCCTTCCTCAATTAAGAAGCTACAGCAGAATGAGGGATCTATAGAACAGCATCTCTAGCTAACAGTTGCAATGAAGGAGCTCATTACCCTATTGCTAATGAAAAAAAAAATGAAGTGAAAACATAGTAATACACAGTTCTTCCAGATTGGCTAAACTTAGTCGAAAACGGGAGCAAAAAATATTCAGAATAAGAGTGCTTGACTCTTCACTCACACATTATTTGTGGATATTGCAGTTTTATGAAGGCGACTGGAACACGATTAGGAAACAAATACTGCAATCCTGGAAAGCAGCTCACATACAATATTCACACTGACTACAACTAGAAAATAAACTATAGGCCCTACCAGAAACTCAAGAAGTTTGCATTGTAAATATTAGCCCAATTTATTTATGTTTAAAAATATATTTAAAAACAGTTGTCAAAAGTAAGAGCTCCACAACACACACAGATCAGTTTACTACTGCTCCTGTTTAAAGGATCCAGTTTGCACACTGCAGCTGTCCCATGTGTGAGCAGCTTTGCTTGGATGGTGTGGTTTCTGTTCATCCCTGCTAGAGGTACTACTGTTACACAAACTACATGTTCCCAAAATAGTTTCTTACAGGAGTCAGGCCTGTGTTTGACATCCATCCATGGTCACAGAAATTGGTATCACAGATCCAACATTGCACCTTAGTGCAAGATTCAATACGGAAATGGCCATCTGAGCAACAAAAGGGGCAAAGTTTGCCTTAATGTATATTTTAACCTCAGAAACTAACAAACACTAGACATACAAGGTATGATTAAAGACAGGCATGTATACCTTCACCACATTAAACAAATTTGATTTCTCCCAAGCCAACATAAAATCAACATACAAAAGACACAAGGGATGATTATTCAAGTAAACCACATGTTAAAAGCCTGAGTTTACACATTCAGAACACACACATATTTAGCACAAACACATTTACACAGCTATGGCAAGTAACAAGACCTACATATGAAAGTACTTTGGTGTTTGGTTTTTGTTTGTTTTTTTTTGTTTGGTTGGGGGTTTTTGTTTTGTTTTTAAAGATTATTAAAGTACCACTGTATTAAATTAATCAATTTCTGTGTATCATTACCTTTGGGCAGATGTGAATGTTGCATATCTCTGCCTTGCCACATGGTACTGTCAAAGCTTAAAGGTCATTCTGAATAAACTACACACTTTCCAGATAGCCTACGCTGCTTTATTTCACATAAACTCACTGCCCAAACACAAAAACCACTACAACTGAAGGGATATGTACAAACACACACAAATCAAAACTATCAAGAAAAACTCTTAATAGCTTACACTTCCAGAATGGTCAGAATCTACATACTATTAAATATAAATCACCAGAGGTCCATCATGCCGGAAGGAAAAGTGAAGTTACCCAAACTCTACGAAGTTGTCAGGAAGCTCTCATTTGCCTTAGCACTTCACCTTTTCTTAACAGGAAGAAAGCCAAAAATTGTAATTAGTATTTAAATACATATTGATGGATCCAAAGTGTAAGCCAAGTATGCATCTGATCAAGTTTACTTCACTGTTAAATATTTACCTGAAGCCAAAACACACAGCACAGCCATTTCGTTTTCAAACATAAAATGAAATATAGAACATTTCTTGAATGAGTTGAGTAATTATTCTTACGAAATTATGTCCACATAGACAATTGCAATAGAACACAATCCACTTAGCATGTAAATGAGGTTTCAAATTGAAGAAATAACATGCCAATGACATTCCACTTGGATAAGGAAACATTTGTGACTAATCATTAATGGTGGAATATGGGACAGTGTCCATACTTAATGATAGTTCTACTCAGGTGTATGCATTTGCTTATTATCAATCTTTTCTCCTTTCACCTACAGCCATACATAAGGATTTTAGTAAAGCACTTGAGATATAAAAAGCTATTGATAGAGGTGTTGGGTTTTTTTTCCCCTCAGGTGGAGCAGTTTCTCTACAAGACAGAAGCAGAACAGTTCAAAGCAGAAGCACTTTCATTTTATTACATTCTTGGAAATCATATACACTGGGGAAAATTTTGGTGTCTTCACTTAACCTATCAGCTGAAACAAAAAAAAAATATTTTTTTTTAAAAATACATAGGTGTCTGCTCTGCTAATATGGTAAAGAGGATTAGAAAGTCCCTGGACTTAAATAAGTAATTCTCCTTGGAGGCCCAAACAATCTGTCTGACTACAATATTCAAAGTAGGTTTGAACACGAATTCAAGTATTCAAAATTGACAACTTCTTAAAATTGTTTCTTTCTCAGAGATACATTTGCTAACTGCAAATGAAGCCTTTACCAAAACAAAGAAACCCCAAATGACATACTTAAGTGATTAAGCTAGAAAGAGTGATGTTAAATTTCAGTCTGAGCCAGTAAATGACATTTAATCTGACAGAAGAATATTATATAACCAGCATGTATTTGAAAACTAAGTGATACTTAAATGTTTTCATGATTGCCAGAAAATACCTACATTTGTAGTTTTAAACAAAACATGCTGTAAAGAATATTTGTTCTAAATTTAGTTTTGTTTCTCTTCTGAATAAACCCATTTGTACCAAACCGCTTTACAAGAAGTAAGTTTTCTACAGAAGCTTCCTAGTGGTTTCACCCAAGCCATCCTGAGCAAGGGCAAAGGAATTCTGGACCACAAATTTCTTATAATTAACAATAAAAATTCTAGCTGAAAATTCTTTCTCTGTTTATAACACTGTTCTAAGAACTTGATACACTAAGTCAGGAAATAATTTATGGAAAAATGAAAGAAATCTGAGAAGATCCACTCTTAACAGCTTTCAATGTTTAAAAAGGAATGTGATTTAATCTTATTTGTATTAGAGAATCAGGATGAAAAGGCAGAAGGCAGATATAATACAGAATAACTTACTATACAGCCAAGAATTAATGTTTTAATTTCAGCAAGTTGCATCGTGTCTTTTTCTTCTTCTCTCTTCTACCTAAACTTGCAATTTCTAACTGCAATTCTTAGAAACTCATGTGGCTAACCACATTAATTTCTCATAAAAGGAAAAAATGACCTTAAGTGGTAGTCAGTGGGATGAAGGGAACACTGCATAGTTTTTCCATTGTTCTACAAGATAAAAAATGGCTCACGAAAGACCAAAACTGGCAAAAGCCACTATAGAACGAAATGATGACATTCCAAAGTAAGAATAAGAGGAAAAAGGGAAGTGAACAAGTCCTCCCACTTTCAGCAACAAGTAGTCAACCATTCCAACTACAGAAATTGGCTGTTCTCCAAAGATGTCTACCTTGGCCTTCAAAGGTTACATCTTCATAATTCCAAATTTCCCAATGTTCTGGTGCAGATTAAAAAATGAACTTCACTTGTCCCCTTCTCAGTGGAGACAGAATATCCACCCTCTGCATAAAAGCCATAAGCATAATGATAAAACACTATTCTCTGTTATCTACTTACTTAATAAAATATTTTCCTTTCACTGTGTCTTAACTTTCCAGTCTTCTTAATTAATCAATCTCTGGATTCTCTACAGTTTCATCAATGTTTTTGTTTGTTTTAAATACAGTGCCCCAAGCTGGATACTGAAGCTTCCCAGCACCAAATATAATGGAAACAACTTCATCTCATAATACATTCTTCTATAGATATATAGATATATGGAAGGAGACTCATCTTTCCTTCTAGCCTCACACGGGTGGTTTATAACGAAAATTAAATGAGCAAAAACCTCTTGTAGTGTTCTCACTTTCAGATCATCCTTTTATACTCAACTTTGACATCTTCCTTATCCATTTAAAACTTTGCACTTGCAAGTATTCATTGAGTAATACTCCAATTTATAAGCATATTTTTGTCTGGGTCTGAAAAGCAGCTGCAAACATTCCCAGCACAATGCTATCCTCTGTTAACACATGTTGTATTTCAACATACTGGTTATTAATAAAAAGAATCATTAGAACCAAATACAGACACATTCTCCACTTGAAATATCCTCTGATTTGATAGCAAAGTGATGTAAGTAGCTTGTATTGCAGCAGTTCTCCCATGCACTAGTCATGCAGAAAAAAACGTCAAAAAACAGGCTTGTTACCTGAACCCATCAAGATCAGTTGTTGAAACAGAAGAGGACTATCTTTGTTACAGTCTTAATCAATAAAGAAGTATCTATAAGATTAGTTATCTTTCTAAAGACTAAGTTTCCAGGTCCTCTCCCTACAATTCTTTTGTCCGCTGTTCTTCAGTGTTCACATTTTATTAGAGACAGTTGCCAAAAACGTAAGAGATTATTTAAACTAGAACTAGAAATTTCATTTCAGAATATGCTTACCAGGTCATGCCAATTTGAATTCAACTAACAAAAGTAAATATTCCTTAGCACAGTTTCATGGAAAGGGGAAAAAAGAAAAAAAAAAGTCAAACAAAAAACCCTACTGTTCCTTTCTTCTTGTAAGGAATTACTATACCAAATATCTGGTCACAATTATCTCTCTTGTGAAGCTTAAAGAAGCCACCTAAATGTAATTTTCTCTGCTTTTAGACAGGCATGTTTTTAAAGTTAATTATTATGATACTAAAGGCTATGGATCTCTGGAGTGGTTATAGCATACCGGCAAAAAATTCTTCAGATGAATAATCATCAGTGATTGCACGTTTTTCGGCAAAAAAAACTGTTTCGACACAATGAACTATGTCTCCACTAGGGATTTCTGCTAGTATTGGGGTTTTTTTTCAGCACTACTTTCTTAGTATGACATTTTCAAGAGCAAGTTATGTGCTCTTTCCAGTAAAGAAATCTACTTTTTTATTAAAAATCCAACACATAGAGGCAGTTTATAAGTGCACATATACATGCTTAATGAATACAGACTGAAACAGCCAAAGAAAAGGAGTCCACAGCTATACTGTTCTCAGCTAATGCCAACACTAGTGGAGGCTTCTGTCTGCTCAGTCTACACCAAATAATCCATGGTTCACTAAAACTGCTTTGGCTGAGGATGTGAAAGCCTGACTTTGAATCCTTTCATACTTTGAAATGGTAACACTGCTCTCCTACATACCACGACAGCATTTTGAAAGGCCTCTCAAAAATTACAATGTTCCACATGCAACTATGATTTAACTGAAACACACAGACCCAAGTTTAATAAATTTCAACTAGGAGGGACCTATCGGCATGAATGATCCACCTTGCAAACTTACCAAATTTTCTGCAAAACACTGTTGTCAAACTTCTTCCTGCACATCATGTATACATTGTTTGTAATTTCCAAAAAGTCTGTGAACTTCTAATTGCCTGTATTTCATATAAAGAAAAGATGTATGTATAAGATCACTTATATAGGTAATACTTCTTATGATTTCTTTTCAGATATTCAAGTACTTTTCTTCTGCTAAAGCATTATCCTTGACTTAAGTTTTATCAATATTGCATTACTCTTAAGGAAAGACCTTAAACTCTTCTAAAAAAAGATAAATCTTCTACTGCTTCAGCACCCTAAAGCTGAGAAACATGCAAGGCATGCTGAAACTACTGAACACTATTGCTCTAGATTCAAGTCCTAAAGTACCTTTTAAAAGCATTTTATCATGAATTCTAGTCCAAAATAAGTATTAGATCCCACACATACACTAGCACGTTATTCCCACTGAAAAGTATCTGTAACTTAGAGGTTTGATCTTATCTTTACAAACATTCTTATAATGAGCCTATGAATCATATTCTAGA
Organism: Bucco capensis; assembly: GCA_013396975.1. Classification (NCBI taxonomy): domain Eukaryota; kingdom Metazoa; phylum Chordata; class Aves; order Piciformes; family Bucconidae; genus Bucco; species Bucco capensis. The sequence goes on from VWZO01015516.1 coordinate 1,010,827, forward strand.
CGTGATTCTTGATTAAAAGATGAAAAATGCCTGTATCAGCCAACTAACATGACAATACTTGCATAAGCAGTACATATAATGTAATCCATTATCTATTTAAACCAGAGAGAAACAAATATTGGTTTTCACTGATCATACGCTGGTTTCAATGCATTCATGAATAAAATTATGAAGAGTTATTTATTCAACATTAAGTCACTATTTTCAGAGAACGTAACTGCAAACACTTGAGGATGCATCCACTTCTTTAAGTTCTGATGAGCCAGAAAGCAGGTACAGACCTTAAGGGCACTGTATGAGCTGTGCTGTTTGAGAATATACTAGGACAGGTGGCCAGGCAGGCTTAGTTTGAAAGACAGCAGTCTGCCTCAATACTGAAATAAATATTTAAGTTTAAAATATTATAGTATTTAATTAATATTATAATAGTTAAGTACCTAATATAATATTTATAGGATGGATAATCACAGTGAATAGCACAATGAATTGTATTAGGTGAAATATTTCTATTTTGATGAAGACTAACTTGAAAATTGCACAGCTTTGACCCTTATCTCTTACTGCAAACACGAAGGTATTTCAAGCAAACAGTTTACCTACACGAGTTTACCCTATTATATTACCTTAAGGTGTGTAGAAAAGGCACATAACATGGTTTATAGACAGCTGAGAGAGATTAGTATGTGATGTCAAAGACACTAATCCTCAGGTCTCTTCATCACCACATATATATTAAATATGTTATCATGCTGTTCTCCATTTTCACTCTGACAAGAATAGTGCCCAAGCCATCTGCCCTTGCATACTGTAAATTTTTGGTTACAGTATGCACTTACAGCCCTCTCCTTCTTCTCCAAAGGAACTTAGTCTGTACATACTCCATAGCTATTACACCCCCATACAACAAAAAGAATTTTGCTAACGGACATATATTAAAAACAAAACTTGTGAAACATGTACAGGCTGCTGTTGTACTGCTAATAATATGGAATCAATCACTGCAGATTGCTCTGGAATACCTCCTACATTCAAAGTACTAACAAATGCCCTTACCTGGCAGCTTGCTAGCAGTGGTACAGTAACATTACTGTAGCCCAGTCTATTGGAACAGAGAAAACATTTTGTCAACAGCAGACATTGCAGAACCAAAAATTTTCAATAAGCACAACTCTACAGTTGTTTTGCAGCACGACAGCTTATTTTTTTCAAGAAGGTAGGCCTTTAACATAACTAGAGTTCACTTCAAATTCTAACCCTCCCAAATCCTGCAAAGAACCCCTGATCTCAACTTGTGGCAGTAAATCCCATAATAGTTGATGCCACCATTTGTGATAAAACTAAATGATCTGTCTTCAAAGCTCCTAGTTCTAGAGCTCACCTGGTCCATTTTCGCATCTTTATGATGTTGGAAAAGCATGATTTAATAATTGTACCATTTTAGGGATATGGCTTACTCTCCCATTGATATTAGGTGCTGGTTTCACAGATTTTCCCCTTAATCTAGTTAAACTCCCGATTTTGCTACTCTATGTAAGTAGAGGAAAAAAAGAGTTAAATGTGGAGTGTTGGTTTTAACTAATATACCACAGGGACAAAAGGGCCTGAAATAGTTGTTGTCGCACCACTAGAATCTCTTGACACTACAGCTTATTTTGTACAAAAAACTAGCATGAACTCTTGACAAAAGAAGGCATACTTCCACAAAATGATAGGTCTGAAATTTTTTTTCATCACTAACTGGACAGCTCTTTATTGTAGGTGAAGCTGTATAGGATGCTGTCTGCCAAAATATGTCTTATATGCATTTAAGTATTTTACAAGTACATTAAATTGATTGTCTTGTATAATTTTTGATCTGTTGAGGACACCCAATACACTTAGTGTGCTGCAGGCATGACCCAGTCTAGGAGGCTGCATAGTATATGATGCGGTTTTGGCATGAGTGTTTTCCAGAAACTGGAAAAAAGTTAATGTAAAGAAGATCCTAGTCTGATGAGAAAACTTTGCTATACAGAAGTGGATATACACATCTTCACCTCTGATGGAAGTAGGCAAATACAAAGACATAACACTTGTAACTCAAATACATGTTTCCTGGCAGGTCTCAAAGATATTCAGGAAAAATGTGCTATTCATGCTCTGAATTAGATTCTCTTTAGAAGGAAATCTTATTTCCAAAGTCTTACTTCAAAATGGGAGAGAATAACAGATATTCCAAACAACTTTGCCAGAGTGAGTAAGATTTCTGAGCTAGTGAAATGAGACAAGTATTGAAGTAGGAGAAACCCTGATCAGATGGCTTTGATTATTTCTTATCTTTGGTTTTGTCTAAAAATGCAGCACCACTGTTCAAAGGGAGAAACCGTTAATTACGTGCATGTGATTAACTCTAAGATGAAAAAGATCAGAATTTTTTTGCTTGAAAATCTGTTCAGTGGCATGTGCAGGGGGTCAGGCTGGTCTTAACATGGATAATTTTAATTTCAGTTTCACTATGCTGTAGAGTGATGGTGCACACTACAAAATTACTTTCTGATTAGTCTTATAAAATACGGTAATAGGGAAGTTTAACATGTAAGAAACACCAGAACTACACTTCTGTCAATACTTTGTATATTTAGACGATACGTAAGTTTAGAAACTGTGCTAGAGGTGTTTACTGACAAAATATGCTATGCATGAAGTCAGGTGTGTTTTCTCTGCTTTTTCATAATGCAATATTAAGGGAGTCATAGACTTTCAAAGGTGGAACAAGTAGTTTGACTGCCTTTGAGTATACTTTCTGATCTGATTCCCATATGGCTGTCACCAACAGCCACTTTTATACCTTTTCTTTTGGCCAATAACGGATCAGCTTTTGAGATGAACTGTTAGCAAACTGGATAAAGCAGAGCACCAGAGCTCAAAGAAAAACAAAGTTTTAAAAATCACCTCTTCCCCCACATCAAGCCACATGTATCTTCACAAAACTGTTTTAAGTGACACTCATGTACTGTAAGTGTGTAGCGCTCACATGAAGGGAGGCAGTCAGAGGAACAGCTAAAATTCTCCATGCTATTAATAGCAATGTTGGAAATGCCTGCCTAATTTAGCTTTTACTTCCTTCTTCAATTTAAACTAACATCTTCCATGAAATAGTTGGAGCTCCTTAAGCAAACAAAACTCATTTTTACTTATCCCAAGTATAGTTTCAATACACATTTGAATAGCACCCTTTTACAAGGGCACAACAGCCAAAGGATCAAACCCATCCTTTACAGCCCATGTCAAAGCTGCTCTGCATAGAATTTTTAAAATATACTATGGTACAGGTTAGCGTGGAACAAGAATGATCTTCACTTAACATCGAGAGGGAAAATGAGGTTGTATTTTCCAGCACTGTACATTATGCTTTACTGATTTTCAGTAGATAAAGCAAAGGACCTTATAGAGAGGAACCCACCTTCTGACAATGCTGTTACATTTGAGCTTCTTAAATCTATACCAGCTCTTTCCCTCATCTCCCAGTTTTACACATCATTTCTGAGCACTTTGAATGACCACGTAATGATGAAGTTTCACAAAGTTTTAAAGCAAACATGTAACATCAAAGCCTTAAGTTTGAAACTGGATCAGTAAAGGAAGTAGTACACAGACCGAACTCCTACATACCCCACAACTTTCAGACAGGAATTTCTCTGTTTACCATGTACAAAGACATGCCCCTATCATAAACAGCCTCTAAGATAAACTAAAGCCAAGACCAGAAGTAAATATCATCTGCCTTCTGGCCTTCAGTAAAAGAAAGATGACTTCAATCAGATTTTATCTTTAAAATGAAATTGTTTCTTAAAGAAAAAGTCTAACAATGCAAAATACAGTTATTCCATTTGCTTCAAAGTGAGATTTGTTCATTTGTTAAAACCTCAGAGAGCTAAAAATAATATGGAGCTATAGTAAAACTAGGTGTTATAACATCTTGTGTCAGCTCTACTACATCCCAAGAGACTGAACCACATTCCTGTCTACAAAGGGTCCTCATTAACAGTTTACAATAAGGACAGAAGTATCTCCTCTAATGCACTGCATTATACTTACAGATAATTAAATCTGAAGAAAGTTTCCTCATAAAATAATTGTTTGTAATCAAAAAGCAAAAAAACCCCAACAGAACAGAAAATCAAACTGTGAAAATGCAGGAGCTTCAAATCCATAACAAACAACTCCAAATACCAGAGGTTGAACTATTTGTGCCTTTCCCTGGTATTTGAGAACAAACACAAAAGCTTCTCTCGATTTCCATCCACTTACACATCAAATTTAGCACTGAAACAAACCTCCCATATTCCATATTTTTAATTCACAGAAAACTGCTAGGAAATGTATGTAATTTATGGTTTAGCTTTAATTATATTTAATAGGCTTAATGATGCTATTGTTGTGGCAATGCATTCCAACTGAACAGAGCTGGAAGACAGTGTGAGCTAGTTCTCTTCAAGAACTTAAAAGTCTGTCACCAGACCATTACTTGCCCCCAAAGGCCAACACAGCATACTAGTCCCCGTGTTTCAGTCTACAGCTAGGAGTTGTGCATCTTGAGCTTTTCCATTTGACAGGTAATCAAATGCAGCAACTTGCATTTCATATCCTTACTATAAATGACTACAGCCCAAGAACGCAAAAAAAGTTATTTGGCATCCACTGACTTTTCTTTCCTTCCTATGATTAAAATCCACTTCACAGATTTTTTTGATACTAAATTTTATTCTGCAATGCTGTACTGTGACACTTATGACTCAAATGCAAGCACTTCAGGGATAAAGAGCTCCTACTGAATTTAAGACAGGTTATTAGTATATTACAGAAAAATTTACTGAAAGGATAATAAATTCAAATTCAGTAATTAAATAAAAAATAGCTAATTAGAGGCATTTTTTCCTGTTTTACTGCCACTATGAGCAGTACTAATTTTAGCTCATGATGAACAAAAAGTAATGGCAAGTAAAACACCTGAATTTCTCCCCTAAAACTTAAACGGACATAATCACTTATGTGTTTATTAAACTTAAGTACCCCTTGTGAGGCAAAAGAAAAGGATGAAAGCATGTCATAAGTATGCCAGACTCCATGAAGGTAGCTTTACATCACTACAGAAATGAAGAAGTGCTTTGTGAACAACAGCTGTATGTAGCTGCTATATGTAATCAAGTAATTATTCCTAACAGACTGATTTTTAAATAGAAGTTATTTTTCATCTCTTCATAATGATATATTTGCTGAATTATGAGTACCAATGGTTTCTGGCAACAGAAAAAGGGATTAAATGACACCACCATTTTTGGTATGGGGGCTTAATCATCGCAATAGTTTAAACAACTTTTAATATTTCACATAAAAGAAGGTTGGATGAAGAATACAGAGAGCTGTAGATCAGAAAAAAATCATGAAGTTCAAAATAGGTTGCAATGATGGCTGTAACTATCATGGCAATACTGGGAGGGAGGGGAAGGGGATAAATCAAATTCAAGTGTGACCCAATTTCCAATTAAATATCGACCCATCTGTCAACAAGAGAGGAGATATCAGCCAAATAAACCAACTGCAACCGCTTGCAAATGTAGGTGAAATGCCTATGTGATTTCCAAACACAAGGGAAGATGGGGGTGAAAGAGGGACACAACACTGCATAACAAAACTAAACTCAAAACAAAAAGCACACACTTGAACAAGAGACAGGTACTGAAACATTTACAGCTTGTATCCACGCAGACGAATCCAAATATTAACAACAGCAAAACAAGTTATAAGCAGCCCTTAAAAACACCCACTTTTTGAGAAACCCACTTTTTGATATCACCTTTTGATAGCCTAGGCACCCAACCTTCTGATGACAGAGCTGCTCTCAGTGGGTTTACCATGAGATTGAAGGCATAGAAAAGTCTAAAAGCAATAAAAAAAAAAATTTAATCATGTTTATTTCTGTCTGTAACCTGAGTTTAGTTTAAACATTTATATGTTATCCACTCTGAATCTGGATATCCAGTTTAATATTCTAACTTTTGAAATACATGCCACACAGCTGAATACCAATGGGTTGGGTTGGTTTTGCTGGGGGTTTTTGGACAAAACTAATTGAGAAATATGAATTTCAGTATCACCTTTTTCATTAGGATAAAAATAATTAGTTTTTACAAGCTATTAACATGGAAAAAACTTTTTTATAAATAAATATTTGACTAGGAAACAGTGTTAAGAATTCACAATTCATGCTTTAAAATGCATTAAACTAAGTACTAAAAATTGACAAAAGTTGCAAACCATAGGGATACTTTGTTCATGCCACAGTACATGGTCAGCAACTGGAATAGCTGAGCTACATGTTACTACAAGTACCATATTTAGAGTAAATATGCGAAATACCAGAGCAGTTTCAACCTGTGCAAACTTATCACTTCCTACATAAGCAAAAGAACCACTGCTGCTAGAATGGCATCGCTGCGAGAGCACATGGATGTTGTGACTACTGAAGGGCTCCTTTCTTGGGAGGAAGCAATAAAGAACATTAAGTAAATATTTCAAAAGTGTCTTTTCAGGAGAAAAACAAAAAGGGCTTGATGTGGAAAGCTCTTCCTCAGTAAATTGACATAGGTCTGAAGGAAATTATATAGAAGAGCTCAGAATGAGTATAAACATCATCTTTTGCATTTTTTATTTTATAGACCATGTATATGTCATGACACAAATTTAAATAAACCCCACAGGATTTCCCTTTATGCCACCACTCTTCTCTCCAGTAAACTTTCTTATACTTCATGCTAGGAATTGACACTCCCAAGTTAAACTTTGGCGTAGATAATATTTTACACCCCCTGTTTTGATGTAAAACTTGTAAAAGCCTAATTTACTTATCTGGATCATTTGCAATATTAAAGATAAGCATTACTTTAATAAAGCTCCTTTCGAAAAACAACACAGATGTTTAGTCACAATTGGAAAATCCAGTGTATTTGTTAAGTCTTTATGAAATGCTTAACTTCACTATTTTCCACACAGTTAAGTACAGCTTAGTTCCCTAATTTCTCAGAGCTCAACACCCAATTTGTCACATATTACTCATAACTTGGATTTGTCATTAGCAGACTTGAGTGTACCACGAGTTAACACTGAATTTACTAACATTATTTTCAGGTTTAGAAACTACCAGCTGGTGAAGCTCTAATAATGTAAAGCTAGGGGTAAAACACAAAGTACTTCCTTTGAGTTTAGAAATATAGTTAATAAAAAAGTTCATACCCTGCCTGCTCACAATTACATTTCACAATAGACAAAACTGCTAGAAGAGCAAGAAAAATATCAAACCCAACAATTTTATATAGACATCAGTTTCTTTCCTTTCCATTTGGTTGCCCTTTTTTTGATCAGTTATTTGTTTACTTCTAATCCAGGGCAGATGTTATCAGTAATAGAATCTCTCTTCTACCTAAGCCTTTGCAAGATAACATTCAACTCCAAAATTGCAACTACTTCCAGCATTAAGACTTCAACCAGCAGAAAATCTAAACGGTTAAACTCACGTACTGATGGATTAAAAAAAAAAACCAAGACAAAACAAAAAACCACAATTCTTTGACAAAAAGCAAAGTTTTCTTTGCTGCAGCAGAAGACTTTGCTAAAATACTCAGAAGTAAAAACACATAATTGAGATTATTGCTTTAAACGTGTATTATGAACTACTTGGAAATATTTAATAAATGTCCCACCACAGGACTTCAGGGCTTTATAAAAAAAGTCATTTACAATGCTTACCTGATTTCTTCTACCATGCTTGAAGAACAGCTTCTGCATAGTTCATAGAAGATAAGAGTGCATATATTTGACCAGTAGTAATCGGGTTTTGGTGGTTTTTTTTTAACTAAATTATGTTTGAGCATTAAAAAGTGAGAGGACTATAAAGACACTGAGAAACTGAAATTTAAGAAGGCCATTTAAAAAAAAAAAAAAAGCTTTCAAATAGAAAAGTGTCTCTGCTTCAGAAAACATGTTGCATTTTCCAAGGAGAGCAAGATGTCAGTAACAATTTATAAGTGAACTTCCCAGTATTCTACCATCGTAAGTAGTTTACTGATCATGAACTTTATTCATGTACTTTATATAAGGCAACATACACAAGGCAAAAAAAGGGAAGCTTTAAATTCCTTATTGGATAAGTCATCTCTTTTATATTATTATGCAAACTACTCTGGCTTTGTGAGCCAAGTCACTAAGAACAGCTTAAAACTTTCACATCGACAGATCAAAAACTGATTTTAGGATTAGGAACTAAAGACTGAAATAGATCATTAGGTCACAGGCTGAACTGCAAAAGAATGCCTCTTCCAAGCATCACTTTTGGATCATGTAAGAGATGAATGCACCATTAGAAGAAAACAAAATATCACAACTAGAGCTATAGTCCAGAGTTCCATGACACCTGAATAACCATAGCTGATGGGAAACAATGGCAGTATGAAGATTCACAGTAAGCTCATTGCAGGTGTCCTGCAGCTTCTCCACCTTAATTCCTGCCTCTTCATCCAAAGTAGAATATTGCTTCAGGCTAAGTAAAATAAAACAACAGCTGCAGACCTAAATGGCTATTCTTTCTGCAACTGAGCAGCTGTGGTAGAAAATTGGCCCTCTGGCAGTCCAGAGGAGTATGATAGTTCTCATACTCTACTAAAAGGCACAAGCAAATATTCCAAAGTAATTCTAGTAAAAAGTTAGGAAAAGTTGGCTAAGGAAGAAACGATAAAGGAATTTATGGAAGAACTCAGTGAAAAAAATGCATACATCAAAAGAAAGTTGTAATAATGCAATTATCTGTATTTGGAATAATTACAGTTACACAGAACAGTTCTAAGCAAAAACAACAACAGATTGCCTCCAGAAATTTAAGTCAACTATAAAACGGGAAGCAAAGCCACAAGAAACTTCAGGTAATCCTGCCAAAACCAGAAAGAAAACATGAATTTGGTGAAGTAGTACAACACTATAAAAGGAATGTGGATAATCTATTTCTACTGGAGAACACAGTAGTATCTACAGAGACCAGGAGTTAAACTACCACATCACTGAAATAGCCCAGTTACACTTCAGTATGTCAAGACAGCAAGCACTTTAAGCACTGGTTTCCCCAGCTTTACTGCAAATCTCTTGTGAGATACAGTGAAAAGCAACAAACCCCTTCCCTCAGTTCTACAAGACACTCTCTGGGTACCCTTTCATTTAGAAGCACAAGCTGTCCCCAGCACAGACCCGCCTGGACGTGACCTCGTCTAGGTGATCCTGCTCTGGCAGGGGGGTTGGACTAGATGAACTTTCTAGTTCCCTTCCAACCCATGACATTCTGTGATTCAGACGTAAAGGAAGTCTATAGCTGGACTTTTATTTGTACTAGTGGTGGCCTCAAGACATTAGAGGCTTAGAAAATAAGTTTGCAACAAGATCAGTTAAGTTTACTTTCACTTACATGGCTTCTCACAAACATCTGCCTAACACAGCGCACAGTTCTGGTTTACCATCTTCCTTCAAAATACACATTTTTCTTCACAATTAAGAAGTCAAGGAAGTTACACTCTGGCATGACTATAGAGAGATTTCCTGCTAAGAGTGGATAATTACAGCATTGCAACTTCCTTCCAAGCCATCCATCCACATTCTCCTTTAAAGAGTGCTACTCCATTACCTACAAGCAGATAGGGTTACTATGCCATATTTAGTCAAGAACCCAACCCTAAACGTATTTCCCGTTAGAGCTGTTTTAACTACATTTCACAATATGCACATGTACACAAGCATTGTTATGCTACTGAGATATCCCTGCTACAGAGGTTTCACTGAACTGTCCTATGAAACCTCCTGCTTGGCATTACATTGCCTGTCTTCTGGTCTTTCTATTACTCACCACACATACATATGCAAGTACCTCCCTTCCCCATTAGAATCATGTATGAAAGAGTGAAACCTAGCAACAAATTGTCCACGACCATTTACATTAAAACAGCCTATAGCACTTGTTGTAAGCATCACTATAGAGCACTGAACACAGCAACTAAACACTAAAGAAAGGATTGTATACATCTCAGTGTAGAAGTTAAATCCACAAACCAGTTTTGAGTTATCACTGCTCAGAGAGGTGTGAAAACTAGGGCAAAGTCCTAGTGAAACTAGGTTTTCTGTCAAAGAAACTTCATGAACTATGCTTTGAGGGATTCAAGACTATTAAATCTTTCAGATTACTGTAGAACAAGTAACCCATCATCACAAAAGCAGCACCATATTAGAAAACAGAGAATCCTTACCCCAGCTGTAACACTGGACCTTCAAAACGGGGGGGGGGGG